>QANX01002566.1:0-149848 GCA_003254975.1 Ochetophila trinervis | reverse complement strand
AAAAAAAATTAACAAACTAAAAGTTAATGATGATAAAATATATTGTTAATTAAATATTTAAAACGAAACATAAATATGAAAAGGATTATCAATATATAAAATATTATGTTACAAAATCGCAATATTTGTCACTCATTTCGCTATAAAATTAAATATTTTATTTTATTTTTATCTTCATGATAAATATATAATTTAAAAAGCTAAACATAAAAATTGAAAATATTGATAATAAAAAAAATTTAAAAAGTTGGGCCATGGCGCTGCCCGTTCCCTTAGACCCACATCTGCATATATTGATAATAGTGATCCTATAAGGAATTTTATAAGACTATGTTTAAAAAGAAAAAAGAAAAAATGTCTACGTACAATTTTTTTTCATTGTTATGTTATACTCTTTTTATTTAATTTTCTCAACTAATAATAAAAACCGAAATATCAAACATGACCTCCAATTTTATTTTAATTTAAACAAAGAGAGCTGCTCATAAAATTTCTAAAATTACTGTCCAATATTATATAGCAAGAAATGAAAACTATGATTGACAAGCAAATAAAGACAATTACCCAAAAAAAAAAAAAGCAAATAAAGACAGTTTATAGGAAGCGCGTGAAGCTGGTTTATGTTCTTTTAGAAACGTCTTAGACCTTCTTTTGTTGGTCGCGCATCGCTGCCGTGTTGGCTTACTAATTTTGTTGTACGAGTCTCATCTCATCGCACGGGGGGAAAAAAACGAAAGAACGTTTTTTTTTTTTTTTTTATAAATACGAAAGAGCCTTTTAAAAAGTGATAATTGAATCATTATAATTGTCATATTAATTCATTCTACAAGCTTCCAGAAGATCAAGATCCACATAAGTATTTTTAACAATGACAATCAGGTCGGAAAAATTCGGGTTGGAAAAACTCTATCTCACCCGTTAACAATCCGACTCGATTGCAATCCGATTCAATTTTTTGTTAATTGTGTTTTACTTAATTTGGCCTTCTAGATTTCTATGCCTATGCTCCGTTCCGATTTAAAATGAAATAACAAAATACAAAAAAAAGATTAGTTTTTCTTTTAACAACTCCAGTATATAAGGCGGTTATCAACCCAACTCGACATAGTATTTTTTATTTTTCCGTAAGAATAATAACTTAATCTTCTGTGTATTTTCCTAATTCTTGAATATGACTGCCACTAGATAGCTATTACTATGTTATGATAGTTGCAGAATTCTATATCAACTACATTTTTGCATTAAATAAATGTCACACTATTCATAAAAGAAAAAAAGAAAAATGTGACACACACAGACATGTAAAATAATTGTGCCTTGTCATCATTTTCCCATTTGAATTATTTTGGAAGTTTTATTTTCATTTATATTATTTTTTGCTTTTTTTACTGCCAATGGTATAGAAATTGATAGCTGGAAGGAAACTCAATCTACTTTTTGGTACGGTTATTTTTTTTTTTTTTTTTTTCTGGCTTTGAATCAAAACTGGCCAACTAAATTTGCGAAAGATTGATTTTTTTTTTGTCCCTCTTTCAATAGATATTTGGCATTAATTCATCAACCAAAAAGAGAAAACGTGTAAACCAAATAGCGACATGTTTAAGTTTTCCAATACAGAGACAGTGGAGTCCAAATCATCGCCCCAGTATAACAATATATATCAGGAGGTGTAACCTGGGAGAAGTTGCCCAGCATTTATTAAGAGACAAATGGAATTGACGACGGTTTTTTGGAAATCATCTATTTTTTTATTACTATTGCCAACGATTTTTTTTTTCAAAAACCATCGTCAATAACTGTTGTGGTCTAGGTGCTAGCCGATTTTGCCCATGTTAAACAAATTATATGTATATATACTGCTTTAGAGTGCTATATTAATAAAAATAAATAATGACTTTTTATTTATTTATTTACATAATTCTTCAGAAGTAACATGCCTTTTTATATAAATAGAGTTTAAAAAAGTAGCCCTCTAGTTGAGATTCACGTTAATAAAAATATGCACTTTTGGTATTCTGGAATCTAAATTTAAATATTATTTCTTTAATTTATATTTTTTATTAAAAAAATTGATCAACTACACCATAAAAGAGCAAGGGAATAAAGGAATGGAATGGTTGTCACTAGCTGGGCCTAGTCTCATCAAGTCTTTGATACCAAGTATACAGAGAGTCCTCTTTTGGCATATCATGCATATATGGCTTTATATTTATTATAAGAATTTTAATTTATTTTTCCGTACAAATAAATGTTTGTAAATTTTAAATTATTAGCATGTATGAAGGGCCCAAGTTTCCTGTGTTATTTTCCCTTGCTTGGTTTCGTTACAAAAGTATACAAATATCACAGATTGGGTTTTGTTTATAAAATTAGCATGTTGCTGTCTCTTTAGCTATTAAAATCTTTGCCTTTTTGCTTTTACTTATAATTTTTAATTTGGTACAACCTAAAGCAAAATGATAATATGTAAATGATTTACAGAAAAAAAAAAAAAAAAATAATATGTAAGTGATAACTTAGAACACAAGTGTCTTCTTAGGCTCAACTAACGTTTTGTCCTTTTAATCTTTTCTTATTACCCTTTATCTCTTTAAAAATTAAAGAATACTAAAGCCCTACCAAAATCTAATAAGCTTTAATAATTAGTGGGATTATGTCATTAAAAAAAGAAAACCCCAAATATACCAAGTTAATTAATAAGGTCAAAAGCAAGTAGTGTCTACTAACAAAAAGGTGTATGTTTACTATAGTTATGAACAAGTAAGAGACAAAAAGACAATAAGAGCTGGATGTGGAAGCTTTTTGGGATATTGCGTTTGATGGAAGTGGGAAATCTTAGCTTCAAAGAAAATTGCGAAGAGAGTTCCAGTGATGTTTGATCTACTTTTCAAGAAAAAAAAAATGCATTTTGAAAATGAGAGAAAAAAGTACTACATGTAAATATTATGTTATGTCATATAATTTTTAATAATCATGTACAATATAAATTGACAGATTAGCTATAAAACCTAACTAACGTCCCCGCCTCCTTCATCACATGGGCCCAAAATTCCTCCCCCCCCTCCCCCCCTTTCCTTTTTCTCCGTCTGTGCACCCTCTTTTCCCCAAAATTTCCTCCTTCACTACCTTCGTTTGCGCACCTTTTTTTTGTCAACCTCTCCGGTATCCCTCCGAGATCAAGCTTCTTCAGCCCATTTCAACTTTTACTCACTTCAACTTCATATAGCTTGTAAACAACATCGTTGGTTTAGCATTGAATGAGTGAAAATTATTGGTTGGCACTTGATTATCATACAAGAAAAACTTTGCAACTTGTGATAGGAAAAAAATCATCCAAATCCGTCTCAATTCACTCTTTTATTTTCAACAATTAATAGCCTAAAAACGACAAACCCACCACAAACATTTTTCCATTACCAACATCATCATCATGATGGAAATCAAACACCCAAACTGTGGTTTTAGTTAGGCACAATCTTGAAAGCTTTAAACTTGTCAATCCAAGATATGAAAGAATTCCTGGAGTTTCTAAACCCCATGAAACCATGTTCTTTGCTCTTGTTCATGCTATCCAACAGAGCTTCCACCCCAAATATCAAATCAGCAAACCATCAAACTCCCAGTTCCTCTAATTTCGTAGGCTCAAGCTGGTTCTCCCTCACAATCTCCTCCCACGCATTCTCTTTTCTCTTGGCCCACTCCACAAAACTTAGACTCTCACCCTCCTTGATCCCACAATTCTCAATCCCAAACTGCTCCGCCAACACCTTCCAATGATGCTTTCAGTTAAATGCTTCGTTCCAAGCATATGCTTCCGCCGTCGCCCAAATTTGCTGCTCCCCCCNCCTCAAGATCCGCAAGAATCCCAATAGGCTTTTTTCCCTGGGAATTTCAACAGCACTCCCTTGTGCTTGCAAACCATGGCATACACATAGAGAGTGCCAATTATGTTCATCAAGCTAAAAGGGGAAAACCCGAATATCATGTTGGGCCAATGAACGGACCAAGTCAAATTCTCTTTGTCATCTGTCTCTTCATACAGCATGTCTTCCAGAGTGTAGTAGAAATTCGGAGCTAAAGAGGCTCGATCGCGAGGGGATACCAGCAAGGCTGAGGGAGGGAGGGTGCGCATATGGGGGGACGGGGGGAAGAATTTTGGGCCCGCGTGCTAAGCACTTGATGAGGGGTTCGGGGACGTTAATAACTCGGCAGTCGGGTTCTATAGCTAATCTATATAAACTGAATAATATAATATGTATTTTTGTATAATGTTAAAATAACCAGTTATGTTTGATATGCTTTTCAAGAAAAAAAAATGTATTTTGAAATTGAGAGAAAAAAGTATTACATGTAAATATTATGTTATACAAGGATGAAAATATCGGTATCGATGGAAATATCGAAGATCAAAAATATGGAAATATCGACAGAATATCGATAACGATAAAAATACAAAAAAAATAACGAAAATTTATAGAAAAATATAGAAATTTTTAATAAAATTCAGAATATGTTTATTTATTAGATATTTTATCAATTTAACTATAAAAATTGAAAAAATATTAAGTAGGAATCATATTTATTATAATTAAGAGACTTATAACATTCGCTGACATAAACAAAATATGCTATTAATTAAGTAATGAATTATTCATTAATCAGAATTCAAATATAAATACATAATTATTTAAATCTGATTCAATACCACATAGAATTCTTTTGTGGTTAAAATTTTTCACTATCTTCTTTATCCTCATTTCTAGTTGTATATTGAGATAAATATTGATCAAAAGTCACATCTCTTTAATAATTTTGTATGTGATTGTTAATATGTTAACCATATGGATATAATATTTCATGTGATTATCTTTACTGATAGTCATAATATGGATATGACGTTGATTGACTATGTTCATAATTGTTAACCCCTAATTGTTGAGTTTGAAAATGTATCCATGAGTTATTACTTGATGACATTCCATAACTATTCATTAAATAAATGTTATATTCACATTCAATCCTCATTGATCCAAAATTTGTAGAAAAATATTCATCTTCTTGTTGTAAAAAAAAAATGATTACAATTTTGAATATGAAAAAATATGCTCACATGAAGAGAACCGGCATTCATCATCTATCTAGCCTTCAATCAAACAAAAACAATGATGGAAATGAAAGACATCATGAAATAATTGAAAGAAAAAAAAAATGATTATAATATATAATTATTGTAATTTTATAATTATAAATATTTTACGGGATAAATTATATCTTATATGATTAAGTAAAGTGAATTCTAAACTTTTAATCAAATAATTTTTTTAACTTGTTGAAAATTTATGTCAAAATAAATTTTTTTTTTAAATTATAACTATTTTTTTAAATTGTAATTATCGTTTTACATTTTTTTCTAATTGTTTCAATTTTGCTTTCAAATTTCAATTCGCCTAATTATACGACATTATTTAAAATATATCATTAACAAATAATTATAATTTAAAAAAATGCTCAAATATTTTATCAAAAATATATCATATTTTTAAAATTTAACAATCTAAATTTTCAAAATTTAAACAAAAATTTCAGAAATTTTCATGGAAATTTTGACTAAATTATGAAGCAATTGCCATGAAAATATCGTAGAAATTTCGATAGAAATTATGAAAATTTTATCCATTTTTTTTAAACACGGAAATAATTTCTCTACCATCAAAATACCAAAATTTCAGTGAAATTTTTGATTTTTTCATCATTAATGTTATATCATATTAAAATAACCAGTGACGTTTGATATGCTTTTCAAAAAAAAAAAAATATATATATATATTTTGAAAATGAAAGAAAAAAATATTACATGTAAATATTATATAGTGTCATATAATTTTTAATAATTATGTGCAATATAAACTCAATATTCTAATCTGTACTTTTGTATAATGTTAAAATAAAATATATAGGCCTTGCAAAACAATTCTTGAACGTTGACTATATTTGACTATAGTGATTTATTATAGCATATTATACATATAATTACACAACATTTTCAAAAGAGCATGAGAGTTTGAGCCTCATAAGTCATAAGACTCATAACCATGCTTCCATCCAATCTGCTGTATCTGACTTAAATGGGTTCTATAATGAATGGGACCTACATATGAGTGTTTCTTTAGAGTTTTAATTTGATTAGATTAATGCTTTCGTTTATAATCTAAATCTAATTATATGCTAACCAAAAATTAATGGATTTTTAAGAAATTTATGCAAAAAATAGCTTTTAGCCTTGCCAAGCACTACCATCCACGTATAAGAATGTACTTTTACATAACTTTTTTTTTTTTGGAATTCATAGAAAAAGCACAGCATGGCATTTTCTTTTTAATAAATAAAAAAGTTAGAAAGTAGGAGTTGATATCTATTTTAAGTAGTAAATTCATCCGTATCAAATAAACAATTTATATATACATATATTTATGTTTATAGATTTCTAAATATAACTGAGTTTTGAATTTAGATGATCTTTCATTACTAGCTAGTTTTCATAATGTTATTAATACCCTTAGTTGACTATGTGAAAATTTAATAGTTTTTGTTAACCCCAAGACCTCATTTTTTGTCTTGTATGTATGTATGTATGTATTTCTTTTTGTTTATACTTTTATATTCAAAAGCCATAATTTTATTAATGAAAGTATATATATATATATATATTTTTTTTGATTTATTGCATTTTGATATCTTTAATTTTTTTAGTTTTATAATTTAAGCCATCAACTTTTAAAAACTACAAGAGAAAATTTCATATACATTTTTATAGTATAATATAATTTTAAATACGATTTTGTTGTTTCGATATAATATAATGCAAAAATACTTTTAAATTATTATAACTTAACACTGTAGATAAAATGTCTATAATCCATTTATATGGTTAAAATAATAATAAATTTTAAAAAGTTGAAAAAAAAAAAGTTTTTTTGACCAAACCCATCCTTACCTTCTCGTTCTCCACCAAACCCAGATTCCTCTGACCACGCCGCAAAGCTTCACAGCGAGCTTGGATTCCTCCGAGGCCGTAATGTTGCCCACTCCATCAGATGCCACCCTTTGATTTTCGAAATCTGTCCCCACACAGACGGCAAGATGTGCTTAGGAAGCTTGAAGTTTCCGTACATTTTCAGCCCAACGAAGATCTTCGCCGCCGTAGCTCTCCTCCTCCTCTCCCTCGTCTTGTTGTTCTCCCTCTCCTTCCAAAAACAAGAAATAAATATATTCCTTTTGCTGCCTCCTTGAGCCCCTTTGTTATAGCGTTTCTCTTTCTCTCTCACTCTCTCACACACACACACGCATATGCAGTTTGCTTTGTTATAGAATTTTTTTTTACTACAGTAGTTTCTTAGGAAGTGTGTGTGCTCCTGCCAAATATATAACAAATTTCATAGGAGATAAAGATGAAATATGGTTTATATCTTCATATAATTGGAGATGTTGGATGCAGACATTTTATATGAAGAAATCTGCAAAAATATTGTCCAAATAAGGCCGTTGATCAAAGACATAGAAAAAAGCTATAGATTATCCTGATGAAACTGATCCCCAATTGAGTAGCTATTTTGTTACTTGAAGTATGGACTATTTGAAGGAAGTTTAAGCAGCAATGAAAAGAATGGAGTATATCTATAATTAATTTGTAATATTTAATAATTATTTATTATCTATTAATACTTTTCAGGAAATGGGGCTGGCTGGTTCGAGTTTTAATTATGTATAATGGAGAATGGGTTAAAAATGAAATTGGTGTTATCAGATTCAAGGGTGGCAAATCAAAAGTAAAAAAACATTTATGAGGAGAGGGGAAAAAAAAAAAAGATGAGAGAAGCATAGGAGAGGGAGAGGGAGAGAAGAGAGCTGAAGGTGAGAAAAAGAGAAGAGAGTTGAAGGAGAGAGATAGAAGTTTTATAAAAAAATTATTAATTTTTTTAAAAGATATTATATTTTTAAAAATTATAATAAAAGACTAAATTTTTTTTATATTATTAATTTTAATAAATTTTTATTAAAGATAAAAATGTATTTATGCATTATACGAAACAACGAAATCATATTTAAAATTATACTGTACCATACAAAATGTATATAAAATTCTCCCAAATTACAATTTAAATTTTCAATATACAATTTGTTGTATTTTGGATAATGTTTGACCGTTAGGCCCTTGACTATGATCTTTTTAAGTACAAGTCACATGACTAGTTTTACAATGGATCAAATTCCAAATTACAGAATGTTTTAAAGTGCAGAATTTCAAAATTAGAAGGTAATTAAATATATTTATCCAATGCATTTTAATATCTTTCAATTTTAAAATTGTGTACTCTAATATCTTTTATTTTTTATTTTTCAAAAAAAGAATTGCAATTTGATACTCAATGTACAATTTACAATTGTGAGATGGTCATTAAGACTTCTTTAATGAAAAAGCAAAAATGGTTTAATTTGCTACAAATTGTAAATTAAGGACCTAAAACACAACTTTCGAAAGTGGAAAGTTTAAATTGCAAAAGTTAAAATACTAAAATATATTATTTTTTTATGAGAGAAAGTAGAACTTGCTAAGGAAGATGCTCCTTTGAAATTGTTTGGGCTTAGAGAAAAATAACCTCAAGGGTTGTTCTGTCGACTCAACTGTTTTTCATCCTCTATAGTCACCACAAATAAAATATACTTTTATCCTCTTACATAATTTTATAAAGATACTATTCTTCATAAAAATATTTGGTGGATTCACAGCTGAATAATATTAAGACATTAAGTACAAATCAACTACATATCAAATGTACATATTTTCAGCTGAAAGAACCAAATGTACTTTTGGCCTTTAATACATATTTTCTTTATTATGATAGAAACAGAGAACTTTAATTCATTCATTCATATGTAATATAATTTATACATATACATTGTTTAATTATTTTAAATACAATTTTATTTGACAAAGGATATTTAAACATCCCATAAGGTTCCATCAAGTAAATTTTTTATAAATAAATGTGTTTAAGGTTTGAATATATTGTTAGTTAAACATTCTCCATCAAGTATAATAACTTAAAACAATTTAATCTAATTTATGAATATATTCTACTCTATTTGGATAGATTAAGTATATTTGTTTCTGCTATAGAAAATAATTTAGTTTATAATTTTAAAAAATATGTTTGGCTCTAGTTAGTTAAACATATTTGAATATATATTTTTTTGGGTAAGAAGCCATATTTGTATATTTTTTTGTTTTGGTAATAAGAAGGTATTTATATTGTTGAGTTAATGTGTACTGAATAAGTTAATACTGTTCAGTTGAAATGTACTGAATATTTAATAAAAAATAATATTTTTAATTTATATAAAATGCAGTAGATCTGTGGAAGAAAAAAAAAAATTGATTTAGAAAGAACTACTATAACCTCAAACCTTCCTACGGCGTTATTAAAACCCAAAACTTTAAGAGGAACGTTTTGGGCCTGCAGATCAACATTAGGTGTCAGAACACCTCATACAATTAGATTTTACTACTAACCCATCTCAAAGACAACAATGTCATCAACAAAAACTATACTTTTCCCATCCATGCTCAGAAGAAAATACTATCAATGATTTTAGGCAATGCTTTCACCAATAGATCTCAACCATGTTGTTGAGCAATAATAAAATCCTACAAAAATGGTTGTAGCTTTTTCACCCAAAAAAAAAAAAAAGAAGAAGAACAAGTGGTACCTTCAGCAGCAGAGTAATAATATCACTTTTGCAAACTTAAGCTTCTAAGACTTCTATCTCCCCCGAGAGAAGTTTTAGAAGGTGGCCTTTTTTAGCTTCAAGACTTTCCTCGGGAGATGGAACCTAACACTCTCAAGTTTGTTAAAGCCGCCTTAGTAATAATAATTAATTATCTCAGACCTCTTTAAAGTTTAATGTTATTATAGACTAATCTTTCTGATTTTGAAAATATCAAAAATAACTTTTAAAATTAATTTAACTATTCTTTTGGATTTTATCAAAAAAAAAAAAAATTAACATATTCTTTTGGTTGTAGCTTTAGCAGCAGAGGAATTCACAGTATCTGCACTTGAGAGTGTAGTTTAGTGGTACGAAGCAGCTGAACTTTTATACATTCGAGTACGAGAATTGAAATTCGAGTTTTGGTAGCGAACATTTGGACTCAAATGCTCATTTACGCTGCTATTGCACAAGAGGGAGGGAGATTTTAACGACATAAACTCTCATTGCAGACTTTTATTCAGTTTAAAAAACGTCTGGATCTGTCTACTTGCTAAATATTTCTTAGAACTATGACTATTCTATGAGTATGTCCTTTTTTTTACCAAAAAAAAAAAAAGAATTAACAATATACGGTTGCAAAATCAAGCTTTTAAGAACATCTCCAATACACTTTTTTAAAGTTTTAATTTTTTTATTTTAAAGAGTCTTTTTTTATTTTTTATAACTCTAACACACTCTCTTAATTAAAAAGTTAAAATAAAACTTGACTTTCTATATTTGGAGAGCTAATTGTACTCTTTATATAAAACTTTTAATGCATTTATTTACTGTTATACAATTTTCAATACACAATTATAATTATATTTAGTTTTATATTCTTTTTCTTTTATATTTATATACATAGTTTTGCTAGTTGTATATTTTATATGTTGAAAAATAAAAAATAGAGAGTGGTGATTAAGCATACCGTTGAAGTTGAATAAATAATCATACTACTTATTTTATAAAATTTTCAAAAATATTTTTTATTTTAAATATTATATTCTTTAAAATAAAGAACACCACTTCCCCATACAGATGGAAACCAACACTTTGATTTGTTAAAACCATGTATGTAATAAAAATTTATTTTGGATACTTATCCTAAACTTCCTAAAGTTTAATGATCTTTCTAGTTTTGAAACTATCAAAAATAACTTTTAAAGTCAATTTAAAATATCATTTTCTCTCAAATGTGGCACGCAGAAAATTCATTATACTTTTGTACTGTTTAAAATTTATCAATCAAACTCTTATTGGATTATGAAAAATCTATTATACTTTTAAATTAAAAATTAACTAATTGTTTTGTGTTAAAAATAAAAAACAAAATTAGTCAATTTTAACCTACATCGGTTTACCTTACAAAGTTTAATCAATTAAAAAATTAAAAATTTAATCAATCTACACATATCATAATTTACATAGATTAAAAATTAATCTACAAGTGTTAAAAAATTAATGAATAAAAAAATTAAAAGTTAAAAATTCCTTCAATGTTGACCTTACACAAATTTGACCCGACTGTTTTTAATCTACGTCGTTGCACATTAGCTTGAAGGGAAAAATAGATTGAAAACCCAGAACCAGAATACAGAAGAAATAAAAATATGTAGATTGAAGCTTTAATAAATATCACGGTTGATACAAGATATTTATACATAAAAAAGCAAAATACCCAACAAAACCCAAACAACCATAAGGGCAATCAACCAGGCTGAGCTTCTCCAGTGTGTCCTTTTTATCTCCCTCATTTATCTTTCTCTTCTCTTTGTGTGCTCTCTGCAAAACCAATCTACCAAAAACCAACAAATTAAACCTACACAAACATGAGGGATGAGGAGAAAAAAGGATTACAGCTTTTGAATTTTGAATTAAATTAAATTTAAATTTATGTATAGTTTTTGCTAAAATATGTAATAGCTATTGTTGTGGCGATTTTTCGTCTCGGTCCGGACCTCTCGGGTTCCTGCAAAAACGGAGCCAAACCGGTTAGGGGGACGCCGGTGTGGTGGCCGGCGTTTCCCCTCCGATGCTTAAGTCAGTGGTCATCTTTGATTTCTTAGCAAAACATGACTAAAAATGGTTCAAAAAGGATAAAAAAAAAGGGGGTCAAAGTTGGAGGAAAAAAAGGAGAAAAAATGGAGATAAGCTAGAGAGAAAGGGAGAGCCAAAAAAATCGAAATGGACTCCAAAAATCTGGAATGGGAAAGAATGGGAGGGCTGTCCGGTTTTGGTGAGGTGAGGGAGATAGTAAATAGTGTTTTTAGCTCTATTTGGTGGTATAATCATCACATGGAGAGGTTGAGATCACACCTACCTCCCAAATCCAAGGTTTGGTAGTCTCCACTATCACCAACCCCCTAGGGCAGCCGAATTTTGGGGAAAATATGGGGAAAAGGTGGTGAGGGTGATGGAAGTTGGTGGCGTCTTGGGCTGCGTGCTGCTCCAAATCTGATTCCCCCCTTTTTTGCCTTCATTTTTACCTTACATTTTACACATGGAGGGTTTAGATTAACTCACCAAAATTTTGCATCATAGATGGGAGACAAGTGTCTCTTCCCAATTTTATGGGCTTTGGGCATTCTTGGGTTTAAGTGGCCCACCACTTGATTGGGTATTTATTTTACTACCCTTAATCACTAGGTATTGGGCCCAATTAATAGGCAAAAATACACACAACAATAGCCCCCAAATTGATCCAATTCGGAAATTGAATCAATTTTAAGGATGGAATATATCTGTTGGGCGCGAATACCGAAATCTTGAAATTTGAATTTCAAAATAATTGATTTCTGAATTTTTTTTTTTTGAAAAACTGCGCCGCAGCTTTTCTGTGGGGGATGGGACGTGCAGTTAATGCACCCCCACGTCTTGCACGCCTCCCCCTTCCTGCGCGCCAGTCACGTCTGCACACTCCACGACGCCTCCTCTCCTCTCTTCTCCTCTTCTTCTTCCTTTCTTTCTTCTCTTTTCTTCTTCCAAGCCGAAAGCTCTCCCTGGCTCTTTTCCTGTTAACACGATAGAGAGAAACGCGTGTGACGATTCCTCAAGTCGCCCAACAACTCGGGCCTTTCCTTTTCTGCCTCGCTCAACTCTGCCGGCGGTACCTCCTTTCTTTTTGGTTAATTGATGGTAAGTTCCAGTCATCCCCCCGAACTTTGATTTCGTTTGATTTCGGTCTTTTGGGTCGCTTGTCTACTGGTTCACCTTACTGACCCTTAGATATTTTCTCAGTTTTGCTCGGGCCTTTGGTCAGGAGAGAAACTCTTCCTTGTCGCGCCTCGCCGTTCTCTTGAGTTTGCCAAAGATCCGAAGGTAAGGAACCTCTCTCTCTGTCTCGCCTCCGTTTAGGGTTTTTGTATTGCTTTGTTCTCCATTTTGTTATGTGTTGCTGCCTGGTAGAATTAGGTATACTACTTTGTGTAGAAATAGATGGCCTAGGTTAGAACTCTGGACGTCGTGGCCTGAAACAAGGGGGCCACGCCGCGGCTCGGCACTTAGGCGGAGGTTACGTGTCCAGGTATTGGCCCAATCTTAGGTAGAAACTGAGGGTAGAGTACACGGAACTGGGGTCAAAGCTCTGGACTTGGGTGGAAGCCAAGGGACCGAGGTTTAAACTCGGGACCTGAGTGGAGGCCAAGGCGCCAAGGCTGAAACTCGGGACCTGGGTGGAGGCCAAGGCACTGAGGCGGAAACTCGGGGCCTGAGTGGAGGCCAAGGAGCCGAGGCTGAAACTCGGGACCTGGGTGGAGGCCGAGGCACCGAGGATGAAACTCGGGAGGCTGAAACTCGGGACCTGGGTGGAGGCCGAGGCACCGAGGCTGAAACTCGGGACCTGGGTGGAGGCCAAGGAGCCGAGGCTGAAACTCGGAACCTGGGTGGAGGCCGAGGCACTGGGTGGAGGTTGAGGCACCGAGGCTGAAACTCGGGACCTGGGTGGAGGCCAAGGCACCGAGGCTGAAACTTGGGACCTGGGTGGAAGCCAACGAGACGGGGCTGAAACTCGGGACCTGGGTGGAGGCCAAAGCACCGAGGCTGAAACTCGGGACCTAGGTGGAGGCCGAGGCTGACAAGACCCGCCCCGGAAATCCCTCCGCCTGAGGAAGATTCCACCAGAACCCCTCGGGGCAACCGACAGAATCCTCCTCCGAAAGGGAGTAATAATCAAATAAACAAATAAACAATAATGGGACGAATAGTAAATAAGATATGAACGAAAAGTAGATAAAATAAGCACCACAATAAATCAACTAGTCATAATGAATAAATAAGAAACAATGTATGAAATAGGTGGGAATGACAGAGCCACTAAGAGTGATAGACAAAAATATAAATGATACAAATCCAACATGAACAGAATAAGATCAGAGTCTAATACATAAAAAGAAGTAATAAACAGATGCGATAAGCGGATGCGATGCCGATGCGAAATGCCGATGGTAGTCCACGGAAACCTGCAACTAGGACCTAGGGAACGAAGTAAAAATAACAAAACGTGAGATATAAATATCTCCGTGAGTGCTCCTAGATAACTACAAAATACAATTTCAGCCGTTAAAACCTTTACACTCAAACCTCACGTCACTCAGTTGAAAGGTTCCCTGTTTTGAAAATCATTTCGCAAAACTCTTGGTTTACCCCAAATCATTAAATCAATAAAAATTGGTTTAGGGGCGAAAACGTAATTTAAAACAATTATCGAAATCACGTACCAAACACTAAAAACGTAAATGAAATCCATAATAATTAATTGATGGTCAAACCCAATTTCATAAACGATCAAGCAAAAGGGTCAAAATCTGAAACCAAAGGCCATAGGCCACAATCCATAAAATCAAACCATCCATTTAAAATCAGAAACCAACCAATATAAAACCAAATCGGTATAAACTCAGCAAACAACAATCATAAAACCCAACTAGTATAAATCAGCAATCAATATAAAACCAAATCCGGTATAAAATCCGCAATGAATCAGAACCATCATAAAACCAACCGGTATAAATCAACAATCAATATAAAACCAAATCCGGTATAAAATCCGCAATTAATCAGAACCATCATAAAACCAACCGGTACCACAGCATATATCGTGCCGTGTGACCCTCAGCGTCCTGACGGCGTCACAGGCGGGGGAGGGGGGCTCAGTCATCACAACGAATCGGCGTCCCAAATCCGTCATGGCAGGATCCTCATCATCTCTCTCTCGACACGTGTCCGCAGCAGAGGATGGCATATATAATAATAATAATAATAATAGCACGCATAGAACTCATATAACTCGGTACATCTCGATACAGTGTGGTTCTCCTCAAAATCATTTATAAAATCATCCATGATATCATAAATTTTTCAAATCCTTTATTTTTAAAACCATTTTTGCAAATCCTTTTATTTTTTTAAACAATTTTCCAAAATCTTCTATTTAACAGAATTTATGAAAAGCAACAATTATATCGAATATTAAAAATTTACCCCAAAATTTTCTTAAATTCCACAAAGTCACAATTTCTTTGAAATTACCATTTCTACAAACTTGCTAAAATATTCAAAAATCCATAAATCACCAAAACCATTTAAAAACATCAATCTTATAAATCCCATTAAAATCACAAAGCATATAAATTTAAATCATCAAGCATCTAAATCAGCATAAATATATATTTAAATGCATAAGAAATTCCAATCAAACAAGTTGTATATGATTAAATCATCATAATATATAACCCAAAATGTTTAGAAAATAAATGCACTCACTGGTCTGAAGCGTGCTCCTGCTGGATCTCTGGTCCAGCCCTCGATCGCGTACGAGCACCTAAAAAGAATTTACCGAAAATAACTTTTTTAAAAAAAAACTGAAAAATTAACCAAAGGCTCGTAGAATCCTCTAAGCCTCCAAATACAAGATTAAAACACTAAATACTAAGATTGCCCAACATTTTCAGTAATTACGAAAATATCCCAATATTTTCGAAAATTACAAAAATGCCCTTAATCGGCAAAAATCCCTAAATTCAATGGATTTTTCCGTTTCAAGTCCGATTTCAACAAACTTTATACCGAAACGAAATTGAAGATGCAAGGAACGAGAAACTACCTTCAATTTCAAGATTCGTTGTAGCAATTGATCGGAATCGATCCCGGAAGATCGGACCTCAACCGGAATTGGGCGTTTCCAAATCCGACCAAAATTGGGTCAAATTGACTGGACAGCAAGCTTGCCCACGACCCCCGGAACGCGTCGGGACGGGAGGTGAGCACTCGCCGGAAAAGGAGGAGATCGGCGGCGGCGCGTGAGGCTCGGTCACGGCGGCGCGTGGGCAGCGCGTGGGGCGCGTGTGGTGGTCATCGGAGCTCGGGAAAGTGCAGATCTGGTCGCCGGCGTGTTCTGAGTCCGTTGGTGGTGGCTGTGTTGTGCCACTCGCCGGCAATAGGAGCAGATCTAGCCGGAAAGGTGACTGCCTCGGGGTGGTTTTTCCGAGACTTTGCGGCGGTTTTTCAGCGTGCTCTGGCGGTTTCCAGCGTCAAACTCGGTACCAAAAAGTAGATCGTCGCACCAGCTTTCCAACGGTACCAAGAACTCTCCTTAACTCCACCGGAACAATGAGATATGGCCGGCCAAAGGTGGTGTCGCGACTGTTCAAACTGTTCACGAGCTCTCGGTTTTGTTGCGATTTCCGACGATCCAGGTGGTTTCACGGCGAACCACCGGTGGGGAAAGGAAGAGGAGGTTGCTGGCTTCGATTTCCGGGTGGTGGTCGGCCAGGTCCGGCCACCGTGTGGCGGCTACCGGCGTGCGAAAGTGGCTTGGCGAAGGGGTGGAGAGGGGGAAGATCGGGTATGGCTGGGAAGTTTCCAGATTTTTAAGGATGCAGACAGGGACATTTTTTGTCTTTTCTCACACTTAAATATCAGTTTTTTCCAAATTACCAAATTGCCCCTCACACTAAAATGACCATAACTTCCCGGTCTTAGCTCCGAATTGAGCATGCTGCTAGTCTACGAACTCGTATTGACTAGCTCTACGCAACGGTACCATAGTCAAAGCAAAAATATAACCACAAAAAAAAGTCAACTCTGAGCCCATTAAAAGTCAACTTGGTCAAACTTGAAAATTTTATTATTTTTCTCGAAGCGGGATGTTACAGAGGCACCGAGGCTGAAACTCAGGACCTGGGTGGAGGCCAAGGCACAGAGGCTGAAACTCGGTACCTGGATGGAGGCCAAGGAACTCGGGACCTGGATGGAGGCCAAGGCACCGAAGCTGAAACATGGGACCTGGGTGGAGGCCAAAGCACCGAGGCTGAAACTCGGGACTTGGGTGGAGGCCGAGGTACCGAGGCTGAAGTTGGGACCCAAACCTGCGCTTTTGGGCACAGTACGGCGAGGTTTGGTGGATTTTGAGGTACTGGCTCGTGGTTCACGTGCCTTAGAATCCTTGGTGATCCGCTCCTTCTCGCCCAGAGGATGGCCACCCTGACAGTCGAGCTGCTTCTCTGTTTCAGATGTCTCGCCCTTCACCGAGCGGTGGTGGTGATAACTTAAGTCGCCCCTTACTTAACCAGCCCTTAAGTTTCCAAACCCTGATTGATCTTGTGCCCAAGCCCTTCAGGCCTAACATTTTTGACGAGCCACCATACTCCTACCTGAGGGCTATCAACGTTTCGCAGATGGTGGACATCCCCGACTCCTCGGACTCCGAATCTAGCACTAACTCTGGGGCGGAAAGGCGCGCGATTCCCTCCGCAGCTGCGACCGATGTGGCTGGGCCCTCGGCTGTAGCTGGCGCGGCCGAGTCTTCTCAGGAAGGAGAAGAGGTGAGGGTTCCTGAAGGAACCTGGAGTTACGATGGGGTCGAGTCTAGGCTCACCCAGGCCGACCTGGACCAGCTGAAGCTGGACTACTCAGTGCCCGATGAGATCACCTTTCGGGTGCCCGGGAGCGATGAGCTGCCCAGCTGTCCTCCCACTGGCGAGATCGCCATGAACCGATGGTTTTTTAAATGCGGGCTAAGGCTGCCACTCCCTCTTTTTGTCCGATGCCTTCTCCGCGATGTCCGGCTGGCGCCCCTTCAGCTAAATCCCAACGCGTGGAAGGGGATTTACTGCTGTTTCGTGCTATGGCAAGAGCACTTTGGTATCGACCCCACCCTTTCCGAGATACAGGTGTGCTTTGAGATTAGGTCGGCCGCCAATAAGGTTGGCTCCTTCTGTTACTATCCCTGGCGCAGGAAGTTTCTGGTGAAACCTCCTGAAGTCTCGAACTGGCAACGGGAGTGGTTCTTCATCGGCGGGGACTGGGAAGACGGGAGTGAGCCCGTGACTCCCCGTGGGTTTTGCGGGAGCAATCACAAATGGAGTCCATCCTTCCCTTCCATGGACGAGTCTAGTAGGTTTAGGGTTAATCGCATCCTGGACCTTGAGCTGTTTGAGAGGGACTCCACCATCCTTTTAAAGGAGGCTAGGCTGGCCGGTGGTAGCACTCGGCTACTTTTACCTTACTTTTAATTCGCCTTGTTCATTTAAGTGTTTGATTTCCGGATTGCTTTTTTGGCGCAGTGATGTCGTCGGGTGTTGGGTTTAAGCGGGCTCTGCCTGGACGTCCCGACAGGAGCCGGGCGGCGAAGTTAGTGAAAGCCAGCTCCGGGCAGTCTGTCCGAGCCCCCGCTGCTGCTGTGGAGAGCTCGCTCCTGCCTCCTCCGCCCTCTAGGAGCGCCCCCTCTAAGGATCCTAAGGGGGGCATTAGCTCTCCTCAACCGAGGGGAAGCGGGGACCAAACGCCTGCTTCCAGGAGCGGTGTCCGCCCTTCCAAGGGTAGGAGGGATTCTTCTTCGGAGAGGAGCTGAGGGGAGAGGAGCAGATCACCTGGCTGGGTGGGTGAATTTGTGAACTTTCTGTCAAAGGATGTTCTCCCAGCTGAGGACAGGTGGCTCTCAGGGATTTCTGATTCGTCGCTCCCTGCTGAGGCCTCTCGTTTAGTTGGCTTGGTGAGAATTCGTATTGCTAAGTTTTTAGGGACTTTGACTTCTTTTGTTATTTACTTGTGTGTTTTCTTTTGTCGCGCAGGGGGCCTTCATGGTTTTCAAGCTTCAGGAGCAGATTGCCCGACACAAGGAAATATCTGCGACTGCCGTTATTGACTTAAAGGAGTCTCAAAAGGAGCTGGAGGAGGCTATAAGATGCATAGCTGAGTTCGAGCTCCTAATAACGAAGAAAGACCTGGAGGTTAGCCAGAAGGAAGGCGACCTTAAGCTGAAGGAGGCCGAGCTGAAGTTTAGCGATGCGGAAATAAGGAAAAAAGACCAGCTCCTTATTGCATTCGCTTCACGGCTTAAGGAGCAAGTCAAAGAGTCGGAGGGGCTGAAGGCCGAGCTTGAGGAGGCGAAGAGGAACCTCCAGCTGAAGGATGACGAGATCACAAAGCTGTATGACGAGGCTGAGGGTCAGTTTGATGCGGGAGCTGATTCTGCGGTCACGTTTATCAAATCTAAGTTCCCGGATCTCGACTTCAGCCTTCTGGATCAGTCTGCGGATCCAGCTTCGGTCCTTGCTGTTTCATCCTTCGAATTGGCTGGTCCATCAGTTCCTCCTTCGGGGCCATCTCCCTCTGCTCCTGCTACAACTTCGGGCCCTCCTCCGGTTATGTAATCGTTGGCAGCATCCGTCTCTTTTATCAGTTTATCTCTTTTTTTTTTTTTGCAATTAAAGACAATTCCTGGCTAGTTGATGCCAGAGCTAACTCCTGTGTAACCACTTCCATAATGAAATTGAAAAGAACCTTTGCGCATCTGATATGTGTTTACACTTGCACTTTTGTTTTTGTTTTTTTTTGTTTTTTGTTTTTTTTTGTTAAGCCTTGGTACATGCCTCTGTAGCCCCCCCACTCTTCCCTGTTTGTCGGTAGAGGAACTGGGGAGAGTTAGCATGTACGCTGGTGACTTATAGTCTGCTTGGTCTCGCGGTTATCTTTGCCTTAAAATTTTACTTTATTTTATTTTAAGGTTCGGTCCCATGATTATTTTAGCTGCCAGCTCCTGGTCGATCCGAGCCCAGCTCGGGGAGCCTCTAGCTTTTGGGCTCTTAGCCTCCTGGCTATTTCGGCCTGCGGCCCCTGGTCGATCCGAGCCCAGCTCGGTGAGCCTTTAACCTCTGGGGGTTCAGCCCCTTGGCTGTTCTAGCTGCCAGCTCCTGGTCGATCCGAGCCCAGCTCAGGGAGCCTTTAGCCTTTGGGCACTTAGCCTCCTGGCTGTTTTAGCCTGCCAGCTCCTGGTCGATCCGAGCCCAGCTCGGTGAGCCTTTAACCTCTGGGAGGTTCAGCCCCCTGGCTGTTCTAGCTGCCAGCAGCTCTGGGAGCCTTTAGCCTCTGGGGGTTCAGCCCCCTGGCTGTTCTAGCTGCCAGCTCCTGGTCGATCCGAGCCCAGCTCGGGGAGCCTTTTGCCTTTGGGCACTTAGCCTCCTGGCTGTTTTAGCCTGCCAGCTCCTGGTCGATTCGAGCCCAGCTCGGGGAGCCTTTAGCCTCTGGGGGGTTCAGCCCCCTGGCTGTTCTATCATGAATTTTTGTAAGCAAACACTTGTATTTGTTTCTCGATAGGGAAATATCGTTTTATTGATAATAATATCGCATCGTACAAATTGAACATAAAAAGTTACATAAGTTACTGAAAGTAAATCTTCAGGTGTTCTGCATTCCATGGGTGGGCGAGAATCTTTCCGTCTTCTCCCTCCAATTGATAGGTCCCGGGTCGGATCACTTTTTTCACCTGGTATGGGCCTTCCCAGGTCGGGCCCATAGCTCCCGTTCCATGTTCTTTAGTATTTAGTGTGACCTTTCTCAGAACTAGATCGCCGGGCCGAAAAATTCTCTGTTTCACTTTAGAGTTGTAGTACCTAGCCGACTGTTGTTGGTAAGCCGCTGCGCGTACTTGAGCTAGATCCCTTATCTCTTCTATTAGGTCCAGGTTAAGCCTCATTTGCTCCTCATTCTCTTCTAACTGGAAGTGTTCAGTTCTGAAGTTTGGTATCCCTATCTCGACTGGGATGACTGCTTCAGCCCCGAAAGCTAGTGAGAAAGGAGTTTCTCTTGTCCCTGTTCTTGGAGTCGTCCTGTAAGCCCACAGGATTTCTGGGAGTTTTTCTGCCCAAGCCCCCTTGTGCTTGTCTAACCTGGTCTTCAAATTCAGCTTAATTATCTTGTTTGCGGCCTCGACTTGGCCATTGGCTTGGGGGTGAAACGGTGAAGAGAAAGCTGCCTTGATCCCCAAACTTGAGCACATGTCTCTGTAACTTTTGTTGTCAAACTGTCTCCCATTGTCCGTGACGATGGTGTGAGGTATCCCGAAGCGACAGATGATTGATTTCCAATTGAAGCTTGAAGTTTTAGCTTCAGTGATTGTTGATAGGGGCTCAGCTTCTACCCACTTAGTGAAGTAGTCAATTGTTACTATGGCAAATTTCGCCTGGCCGCGCCCCATAGGGAGAGGTCCAATGAGGTCAACTCCCCATTGAGCAAATGGCCATGGGCTCTTAATGGAGGTGAGCTACTCCGGCGGTTTCTTCTGGATTTTTGCGAACCTCTGACAAGGGTCACATCTCTTTACAAATTCCCTTGCGTCTCCTTGCATTGTCGGCCAATAATAGCCCTGACGGACTATTTTATGTGCCAATGACCTTCCTCCCGCATGGTTCCCGCAGACTCCTTCGTGGACTTCCCTCAGGACATAGTCTGCCTCCTCCTCTCCTAGGCACCTCAAGTAGGGTAGTGAGAAGCCTCTCTTGTACAGTATATCATTGATGAGGGTATACTGTGGGACTTTGTACTTGAGTCTTCGGGCTTCTAGTTTGTCCTCGGGGAGTATGCCATCCATCAAAAATCTGATTATTGGGTCTCTCCATCCTGGCTTCTCCTCTACTGGGTTCACCTCCAGCGTCTTGCCTGAGATGCTGGGCTGTGTCAGTGTCTCGACGGGAATTGTGCGTATCAGCTCCGACTCGGTAGCTGACGCTAGCTTGGCTAGTGAATTGGCATTCGAGTTTTCGGCCCTCGGAATTTGTGTGATATGGTGTTCTTCAAAATCTTTTAACAATTCTTTGACTACCTTCAGGTAGCTGACCATGCTTGCCCCCTTGGCCTGATATTCTGATTTGACTTGCCTTACCACCAACTGCGAGTCACTGTAGCTGTGTAGCCTCTTAGCCCCCAGTGACCGCGCCATTTTGAGCCCCGCGATTAGTGCCTCATATTCAGCCTCATTTTTGAATGCCTTAAACCCAAGTCTAAGTGCATACTCAAGCTTGACATGGTCTGGAGCTGGAGTGGTTAGGATAAATCCTGCCCCGCTTCCATGCTCATTGGATGACCCGTCTGTATGTAGGGTCCACAATGAAGCCGGGTGTGTATCACTTGCCTCACCGTGGCCGCTTGGGATGATGATCTCTCCTTCTTCTGAGGTGGTAAACTCGGCAATGAAGTCAGCCACCGCCTGAGCCTTTATTGCCGTGCGGGGCTTATACAGTATCTCATATTGCCCTAGCTCGATGGACCACTTGATCAACCTCCCGGATGACTCTGGCTTTTGTAGCACCTGCCTGAGGGGGTAGCTGGTGGGCACGGTGATCGAATGCACCTGAAAATATGGTTTCAGCTTCCTTGAGGACACGACCAAGGCCAGGGCTAACTTTTATATGCTGGGGTACCTGGTCTCTGCTTGCACCATAGCTTTACTAACATAGTATATCGGTAGCTGGGCCGTTCCTTCTTCTCGTATGAGGGCGGAACTCATTGCTGTCTCTGACACGGCCAAGTATAGGAGCAACGTCTCTCCACAAACTGGCTTGGAGAGCAGTGGTGACGTGCTCAGGTATTTCTTGAGCTGAGAAAAAGCCTCCTCGCATTCCTCAGTCCACACGAAATCCTTAGCTCCTCTAAGGATTTTGAAGAATTGTATGCATTTGTCCGTGGCCCTTGAGACAAACCGGTTAAGAGCTGCCACCTTTCCCGTGAGCCTTTGAACCTCCTTCACCTTCCGGGGTGACGCCATCTCCATAATTGCTTTTATTTTATCCGGGTTGGCTTCAATTCCACGTTGGTTTACCATGAATCCTAAGAATTTCCCTGAGGCTACTCCAAAAGCACATTTAGCGGGGTTGAGCATCATTTTATGTTTCCTCAAGACATTAAACATTTCACCTAGGTGATCTATGTGCCTGGCTGCCTTGCCGCTTTTCACCAACATGTCATCCACGTATACCTCCATTGTCTTTCCAATTTGATCAGCGAACATCTTGTTTACTAATCTTTGGTAGGTGGCTCCAGCGTTCTTGAGCCCAAAAGGCATCACCTTGTAGCAATACAATCCGAGATTGGTGATGAAGGCGATCTTCTCCTGATCTTCAGGATGCATCCCAATTTGGTTGTATCCTGAGAAGGCATCGCAAAAGCTGTATAGTTCGCTGCCTGCCGTTGAGTCTACTAGTTGGTCAATCTTGGGCAGTGGGAAGCTATCCTTGGGGCATGCTTTGTTCAGGTCCGTGAAGTCAACGCACACCCGCCAATCTCCGTTGCTCTTCTTCACTAGTACCACGTTAGCCAGCCAGGTGGGGTATATTACCTCTCTGATGAATCCAGCCTTCAGGAGTTTGTCCACTTCGATTTTGATTGCTTCATACCTTTCAGGGTTGAAGGCCCTCCTCTTTTGTTTCACTGGCCTGAAACTGGGGTCTAGGTTCAGCCTGTGCACCATCACCTCCGCAGCTATTCCTGGCATGTCTTCGTGGGACCAGGCAAAGACATCTGAATTGGTCCTTAAAAAATCTGTGAGCTCCCCTTTCAATTCTTGAGAGAGCATTGTTCTGATCCTCATGGTCCTCTCGGGGTTGTCCAGGTCTATCTGGATGCTGATAAGCTCCTCCACTGGCTCTCCTCTGAACATCTCTCGCTTCCTATCGCCCAGCTTCTCTTCGGAAATTTCTTCCTCAGTTCTCTGGATCTCCTTCATCAACGAATCTTCAGCTGTCACCTTTGGATCTGCCTTAGTCACCTGTGAAACGTTCTCCCCGTTAGCTTCGGGTGTCGTTGGTGAAGTGAATGCTTCAAGAGGCGGCTCGGAGCATTTCTGCTTGGAGGGTGGTCCGTGTCTCCGCGGATTTTCTCGTGGTGTCAGGTTCCGAGCTGGCCCGGAACATCTCTGTTCGGGGGTTGATGCTGGCTCAGAACATTTATGCTCGGAGAGTTCAGCGCGGATCAGGTAGTTGAGGCTTTCATGACGCAGCTCGGGGTGATTCTGCCCGGAGGTGGAAAAAATGGGCAGCGCCATGGTGTGGGTGTCCTTTTCCCTAAGAGCCGTGGCGTAGCATTGTCTGGACTCGTACTGATCTCCTCGCACTACTCCGACACCTCCTCCTTCTGTTGGGAACTTTATCATGAGGTGGTAGGTCGAGGTCGCTGCTCTGAAAGCATTGAGGGCAGGTCTTCCCAGAATGGCGTTATATGCTGATGCTGACTTTATCACTAAGAAATTTATCAGGACAGTGGACCTGTTAGGGATTTCCCCAACAGTGAGAGGCAGCTCAACAGATCCTTCGGGGAGAACCGTTTCTCCAGCGAACCCCATCAACGGCGTTCGCACAGGTTTGAGGACTTCCCTCTTCAGCCCCATTGCGTCGAAAGTAGGCATGGATAGAATATTGGCAGAGCTTCCGTTGTCAATCAACATCCGATACACCCGGTGATTGGCAACCTGAGCTGTTATCACTATAGCGTCGTCATGTGGGTGCTGTACTATCGCGGCTTCTTCGTCTGTGAATGTTATAGAGAAGCTCTCTCTGCGGGTTGCCTTCATTGGTCTGAAGGTGCAGTTCACCTCATGGTGCATGTCTAGGCATTTGGCGCTTCTCGCGTACGCCTTGCGTGACCGATTGGATTCACCCCCGACTCCTGGTCCACCCATGATCTTCCTCACACTTTCGAGTATATTATCTGGGTGCAGCGGAGGTGACGGTGCTTCCCTCCTTTCAACATCTTCCTGCCTTGGGGGAAGTGGAGCGTTAGGCCCTGCAGCTTTCGCCAAGAACTCCTTCAGCTGCCCTCTTTGGATGAGGGCTTCAATTTCGACCCTCAGCTCCGTGCACTCCTCCGTAGTGTGCCCATAGTCCCTGTGGTATCTGCAGTACTTGTTCTTATTTCTAAATTTGAATGGGGTCCTCATTGGGAAGGGTTTCTTCAGCAGGTTGTTTCCTTCGATTTGCATTAGCACCTCCGAGCGAGTTGTGTTGAGGGGGGTGAACCTCTCGAACTTGCTCTTGGGTGGCCGTGGTGCCAGGCTCACCTCTTCGTAACTTCTCTTATTGTTGCGGGGCAGGGTACTCCTCTGACTTTTTCTGACTTCAGGTCTCCCGCTTCCTCCGCTTCGGTTCAGGTTTCTCTTGCACTGAATAATTTCTTCAGCGGAGATGTGTTTGTAGGCTTCGGCCAACATCTCCGAAAATGTTCGAGGCGGGTTCTTAGCTATCGTCCTAATGAAGTCCTCATCGCGGACTCCATCCTGCATAGCTTGCATCGCCCGATTGTCCGTGCAGCCCTCGATTTGTATCATCACATCCGAAAATCTTTGGACATATGCCTTCAAAGACTCATTTTCTCCTTGCATAACTGATGACAAGTGAGAGGGTGGATTCTTTACTGGACTAGCTCCTATAAATTGATCCATGAAGGCGCTTTCCAGCTGGCTGAAGGAATTAATCGAGCCAGGGCGTAAGCCGGTGAACCAAGTCCGTGCTACTTCTCCCAGGGTTAAAGGGAAAGCGCGGCACTTGATAGCATCTTCTGCAGCTTCAAACTCCATCCATACTTTATAGGCTCCAAGGTGCTCCGCCGGGTCTCCTTTGCCTTCATACCTTCCCACACTCGGCATTTTGAAATCCTTGGGGAGCCCAGCTCGGCGTACCCCTATCCCGAATGGCGAGGTTTCTTGTCCTGGTCCGGGCACATAGGAGTAGGGATGTGGGTGACGAATCAGGTGCTGCTGGTCGCTGCGGAATTTCATGTATGCCTCATCTTCGAGTCTCCTCTGCTCCGCCTCAATCCTTTGTGCCTTCTCGGCTTCCATTCTCCTCCTTTCAAGTTCGCGCCTCTGTCTCTCTTCAGCTTCTAGCCTCAATTTCTTTTCAGCTAGGATTTTCTGCCTTTCTTCCGCATGGATTTTTTGCCTCTCTTATGCCAGGATGAGTCTTTTCTCTTCCTCCTCTTCGGCTCGCCTCCTGCGTTCATCCCGGGATTCCGCTCTCTCTTGCTCCTCTCGCGCCCGTCTTCTGGCTTCGAGGGAAGCCCTTAAGTTACTGAGGTCTAGGCCTTCATTAGAAGAGGAGAAGGCGTCGCTCACTGATCTAGTCTGCAGGCTATTTCGCTCCTCAACTGGCAGCTGGCGGGCAGGCGAGGGGTGGTTCCTTCCTGGGTTCCTCCGTGCTTCGCCCAGGGGAGGTCTCAGGTTTGGTCTTGATCGCGCTGGCCTCCCTTGCTGTGAGCCTCTAGCCGTGGTTCCCAGCTCCTCTCCCGGTGCTCCCCCGTCTCCATGAGTTCGCGGGATAACGCGGTCTCGTGGAGAGTCCACTGGAGCTGGGCTTATCATCGTTCGTGAGAACGGCTCACGGTTGGTACGCTGCTGGATTTCCAGGAGGCCAATGACTTGTTCCATCCGGTTTTCCAAGTTGGATATTCGAGTCCGCTCCGAGCGTGGGGCGATGCGTCTCTCACTTCGCCTTCGAGCTGAAGACAGCAGTTGGGAGGGGAGGATGCTTGGTTCAGCTGCCGGTATTGACGTCCCTCAGTTCGGGAAGGAGCTAGTTCTCATGGGCTGCTTGCCCCTGGCTTCTCTGTTGGACGGTTCAGCTCCATCCAATGTGACCTGCTGTTCTGGGTGGGTGTCTGTCATCTCGCTTCAGGTGTGGTTTTGGTTCGGCTGGGTTCTCCGCTCTGGAGGGATCGGATTTCGCTCCAACTGTGTTGAGCTTCACCTCAGTTCACCCCAGCTTCAGTTCAGTTTAGCTGCGGCCAAGTTCAACCTCAGCTAGGTTCGGGCTCAGCTTCAGTCCACCTCAGCTTCAGTTAGATTTAGCTGCGGTCAGATTCAGCCTCAGCTAGGTTCAGCTTCAGCCAGATTTAGTTTCGGTTAGGTTCAGCTTCAGCTCGGTCCATCTTAGCTTCAGTTCGGTCCACCTCAGCATCAGTTCGGTCCACCTCAGCTTCAGTTCGGTCCACCTCAGCTTCAGTTCGGTCCACCTTAGCTTCGGTTCAGTTCACCTCAGCTTCAGTTCGGTCCACCTCAGCTTCGGTTCAGTTTTAGCTTCGGCTAGGTTCAGCCTTAGCTTCACCTAGGTTCAGCCCTGGTGCTAAGGTAGAACATATATTTATATATATATTTTTTTACAGATTTCTTTTTGTTTCTTTTTTCTTTTCGGCTGGTCTCTTTCTCTCTCTCTCTTTTTTTTTTTGGGACCAGCACTTTAACTTTCAGAAGCACACCACACAACTATCAGCCAAGAAAAGGATGGAATCACCAAGACAAATCGAGAACTGGACCTACGAAAAGTCTAGCCGGGAGCTAGAGTGTGAGAAGTCCAACCGAATGTTATAGCAAAACAGCTGCGAACCTTAAACAGAAAAGCTGAAAATGCGAGCTTAAGGACCAATAAAAACCGAGAAGCTGGCAAAACACAATAACACCAAGCACATTTGAAAAACCCGTGGGTTACAAGGATGAAAGAAAAAGGACACCGATAGCTAACCAAACTCAATAAAGGTACGAGAAAGAGGACACCAACGGTGGAAACACAGCTAGCTATACTTAGTAAAGATGCGAGAAAAGATGAACACGAACAGTGGACACACCAGTTCACCGAGATAGAAAAAGGTAAAAAACAACCACGAACATGAGAAATAAAAGATGGAAACAAACGCTTCCCACAGACGGCGCCAAAATGTTGTGGCAATTTTTCATCTCGGTTCGGGCCTCTCGGGTTCCTGCAAAAACGGAGCCAAACCGGTTAGGGGGACGCCGGTGTGGTGGCCGGCGTTTCCCCTCCGATGCTTAAGTCAGTGGTCATCTTTGATTTCTTAGCAAAAAATGACTAAAAATGGTTCAAAAAGGATCAAAAAAGGGGGGTCAAAGTTGGAGGAAAAAAGGGAGAAAAAATGGAGAGAAGCTAGAGAGAAGGGAGAGCCAAAAAAATCGAAATGGACTCCAAAAATCTGGAATGGGAAAGAATGGGAGGGCTGTCCGGTTTTGGTGAGGTGAAGGAGATAGTGAATAGTGTTTTTAGCTCTATTTGGTGGTATAATCATCACATGGAGAGGTTGAGATCACACCTACCCCCAAATCCAAGATTTGGTAGTCTCCACTATCACCAACCCTCTAGGGCAGCCGAATTTTGGGAAAAAGATGGGGAAAAGGTGGTGAGGGTGATGGGAGTTGGTGGCGTCTTGGGCTGCGTGCGGCTCCAAATCTGATTCCCCCCTTTTTTGCCTTCATTTTTACTTTACATTTTACACATGGAGGGTTTAGATTAACTCACCAAAATTTTGCATTATAGATGGGAGACAAGTGTCTCTTCCCAATTTTATGGGCTTTGGGCATTCTTGGATTTAAGTGGCCCACCACTTGATTGAGTATTTATTTTACTACCCTTAATCACTAGGTATTGGGCCCAATTAATAGACAAAAATACACACAACAGTTATTATATTTTTAATTTAAAATATATAATTTTTTTAATAATAGTTAAATAAAAATATAATAGTTATCGAAGTATTGTCAAAAGTTAAAAAAATTAAAATTAATTTAAATCAAATTCTATATACTGGTTTCAGTCGAAATTTATCGATAAGAAATAAAATAAATCTAATTTAAAGGCAGCATAGCGCACTGCCCAATGTCACATCGTATAATTGTGTAATTATTAGATTATCCTTCTTTTATTAGTTATAACGGAAACGCCGCAACGGTGGAACCTGGTATATTTGATATCGAACCTTTGTTTTCTACCATTCTGAATTTTACGTTTTCAAAGATGACTAAAACACCCTTCAGCATTTGTTAGAATGACTGGATCAGATATCAGTATCCAGCAAAACCTTATCCTTTGTAGTTCCAAAATGCTACTGCCTCTAATTTATTTTTTCCCACTAAAAATACCAGAAAAAAGAAAAAATAATTAAGGTAAAAGAAAGAGAAACGAAATGGCAACGACCTTTCTCTCAACTGCAATCACTTCCCTCCCTTCACGTCTATCTTTATCTTCTTCTCCACTGACAACACCATCAGTAGCATATTCCCACAGAGAGAAAAGCAGGAAACTGTTGACGATTTGCAAGGCAGTCAATGACCCACCACCACCTTCACCTTCACCTTCACCTTCTCCAATATTCCTGTCAAAGAGAGCCCTTTCTCTTTGCTCCATCAGCACCATCTTCTTCGCTTTCCCAGGTCATGGCGGTTCCAATGCTAATGCGGCAATTCTAGAGGCGGATGATGATGAAGAACTGTTGGAGAAGGTAAAGAAAGACAGAAAGAAGAGGCTTGAAAAACAAGGGGTCATTAACTCATCCAACGAAGAAAAAGGTTTTGTCCCTTTTCTAATATTCACTACAATAAGACCCTTTTGCAAAATGCATAATTGGATGGACCCAATTGTTCATTTTATTATTATTATTATTATTTTTTTTTTCTAGTTACAATTGAAAGTCAAAAAATTTATCCGATACCCAAATTATATAATCATATAATAGATGGGTTTCTCCATTCTGACATGATGTGTGGCTAGAAGATGAGTTCAGCATTGATATGCTGTTATTTTAATTAGATTTAGACTGCTGCTTGAGAGGTCACACGACGATCCAGTTCTTCCCTAATGGATTCTTGTTATGTCAAATTTGATCTGTTTAACTTCTGTGATTGTTTGATGGAAATTTGGACCCGACCAAATGCTGTTTGAATTGTTTGGCTGTATCGCTTCTGGAGTACAGAAATGGATTTGGAGGGTTAAAACAATTTATTATCAGAATGCAAAGAAAATGTTTTGGAGGGTAATTTACCTCAATACCCTTTTTGTTAAATGTACAATTCAGGGATCATGGAGAATATTCCATAACTCTGTAATTAATGCTCTCCATTTTTTGCTAATGTGGCGCCAATCAATAAATCTAACTGTTGAAACTCAAAGAATTAGGGAGTGATATGATCTACATGTACAATTATAATTAGGAGTATGCAACTAATAAACCTTAATCATCCAGCTTGCTTTCATTCCCATATAAATCCGGTAAATGTAATCACATTGGTCTTATCAGAACCTCAAAAATTTTGTTTTTCAGCTTCATTACAAGCTCAAAAATTGTAGCGATGAAATTATTTGTGCAGGATATCTACAGGATGTGGTGTACAAGCTGAGCAAAATAGGCCAAGCCATTGACAATAATGATTTGTCTGCTGCTAGTTCAGTTCTTGGTAGCAACACTGATGCAGATTGGGTTAAAAAGGCCAACAAAGCTTTCATTAAGGTGACCCTGATTTGTCATGATTAGTGTTGCTTGCCAGAAAAACCTGAGTCATTTTTCGTTGACACCAAAACAGACGCAGACCATCATCCTTACGTCTCTTTATCATATATGACTTTTGCTTTTTAATTACCATCTCTTCTTCCATTTTCTTAAATCCTCCTTTCCCCAATTTAGAACTAAAAGTTCTCATGAATAGCAGCAATTTGTTTTAGTGGCACAAATATGGAATAGCCTTCTGACTGTTGTTTTGTATCTCTTCGCCAGCTGAGCTCTAGTCCTGAAGAGAAATCTCAGGTGGATACCTTCAATTCATCTTTAGCTTCATTGATCTCATCAGGTGGGTTTCTCCTCTGAAACTATAAACTGATTCAACACTGAAGACAAACCGAATTTAAAATTCTTCCTTGCATTTTCCATATAAATGTTAAACTTAGCAGCCACCTCTATGTATTAGTAGATTATCTGTTAGGGGATCTGCATTTGGTAGATTATTGGCCAATGCATGTACTCTTTTCTAATGCTTGTATGGCTCAAATTTTCTTTTGTTTGTGCAGTGACTCGGAATGATGTCGAGTCTTCCAAAATTGCTTTTGTTTCGTCCGCCAGTGCATTTGAGCAATGGACAACTTTAACCGGGCTTGTTGGACAGCTTAAGGGACTTTGAAGGGGCAGAGTATACCAATTTTTCCATTTCATTCCCTCTTTAGGAAAAAAAACTAGTAGTTTTTTTGCATTGATTCCCTGGGTTTGAATGACCTGCTTTCCTAGTGTGTGACCAGGCATGGTAATTTGAGGTCAACAATATCACCAAGCTTCAGTAACAACAATTTTTCAGCAAGCGTTGCAAATTTTGATGTCATTATTCTTTAAGACATTGATTACAAAGAAGTTTTCAATGAATGTTATCATTTTCAAGTACTAACCAGTTGAATAAAATGAGAAGGCAAAATTGGAGTATAAATTGAGAAATGTTTAGATTATCTTTTGCACTGATCGACTGTTTCACCATGATTTCTGTTTTCTAACTTGCAAGAAAGGCTAAGAAGAAAGGCACATAAATTCTCTGGACAGCACCTGATAACACCTCCCACTAGGAGTTCTAATCTCTGGAAAGCGCCTGATGACGCCTCCCTCTAGGAGTTCTAATTTTCGTTGATGCAATGATTTTAGCATACAGCAAATGAAACAGCCAAACATATTAAACCTTAGGCCTACAACTTTGAGATGATGTAAAATTCGAAACCATTACTACCTAAATGCAGGACTGCATCATAATATTACATAACCAGTATTTTACACATAATGTTACAATAGATCACTGCAAGTTTACATGCCTCAGCAGTACTACAAACGATGGTTACATTATATCTCTAACCAATGATTGTATAGACTGGTGTTTGAAAAAACAAATCTGAAGCTAACATTAACATTAAAACTACAAGACATATTTCCAGAAATTTAAATGTGTCAGAGTGAGGGGAGAGAAAGCCAGCCCGATTATTCAGGGGTTGACCTTTCCAGCCACATTTCCATGGTTGCCATTCTCACTTACTTCTTCAACTGTCTTGCTTGCTTCATGAATGCCGGAACTATTATGTTCCTCATTCCCCCTTGCAGATTCTTTTTCCTTTAATTCTCCTTCAGATTCAGTCACTTTTACGTCATGCTTCTCTTTCTCTTTAATGTCTACTTCAGATTCAGCTGGTTTTTGGTCATGTTTCTCTTTCTCCTTTATTTCTCCTTCAGATTCAGTTGCTTTTCTGTCATGTTTCTCTTTCTCCTCTCCTTCTGCTTCATTTCTTTTTCCATCAGCACTTGCATCAACTTTGATCTGCTCCCCAGCCACTATATTTTTCTCTGTCTCAACCTGTGGTTGCTCAACATTTTCTGGTAATTTTGCTGCCTCTGTATTTCCACTTTCATTTTGAATTATTCCAGAAGCCTCAACTTTCTTCCCAAAAGTAGCCATTTCTGAATTTCCCTGCTCTGGCGCAGCAGTTTTCTTGGAATTATTAGGTAAATCAGATTCTTTACCAACTGCAGTTTCTCCAGCGGGAGCTGCTTCTGTTATGGTTTCTGCATCTTGTGCTTTTTCATCTTGATTTTCCTTCAGAACATCCTTTTTGGTGTCAGCACCTTCACTGTCTTTCTCTGTTTTCTGATCTTCTTGTATGTCAGTAGCTTCTGACCCCTCAGCTCCTTCAGAGGCAGCTTCTTTCTCTTTGCTATCCTTCTTTGACGCAGATGATTTCCTGCTTCGTTTTTTGGGGGGCTCAGCTTCTAGTAGGGGAGTTGCTTTTGCCTTCTCACTAATCCTGGCTGATCTCCTTGGGGTCTCACCAGTCCCCCAGTCAAATTCTGATACTGCTGGACCACCAGGATGTGCTTTCAGGTATTGTTCCAACTGTCTTCGGTTACTTATTTCCTCTCCTGTAGGAGCAGTGAAAATAATCTCATTTTTCTTGGGTGTTCCACTTTGCTTTGGCAGAAACTGCAATGAAATGAACACAGACCACCATATCATTTTATAATGACTTAATCAACAGAAAATTTGCTGACAATTGGTAACTAAGAAATAAGCTGTAAAAAACATCTTAATCCATAAATTGAGGAGGAATTAATGCATGGAAATTTTCAAAATAAATTAAAAATATTCATATATTGTGTAAGATATGTCAAACATTTAAACAAGATAGAACTATCATATTCACTGGGTATTCCTATAAAGGTTGACAAAGCATGGCACAGTGCTCAAACACCCGGAGTAACTCAAAGAGCCAAGACAGATTACATATGGCAGATGACCAATATTCCCCATGTGAAAACAAGCTGTAAGGAAAGGATAACCTATCCACTTCTTAGTATGTCATAGTAAATCAGTTAGGGAACAAAACAAGAAGAAAGGAAAAAGAAAAAGAAGAATTCATTCCTATAAGTGAAATACAGTTATAGCTATTTATGAAAAAGCTACTACCGAAGCATTCTATTCTTCAAACATTTCCATTTCGGAGGCCAAGAACTCATCTTACACAGAATGTGAAAGTCATATGAACAAGCAAAATACTGCAATTATGTGTCCAAATTCATTTTTTATTTTTACTTTTATATTTTTTATTTTGTTTCTTTGCTTCCTTTCTGGAATAGGATGTAATTCACCATGACTAATGATGTATTGTCTGGTACATTAATAGGCAAGATCGCATACTAAAACTCCCAGAAGTCAAGCTTACCACCTTGTTCATAGTCTCTCTCTTACAATACTCAATGCAAAACATTTAAACAAGACAGAAGCCTAAATAAAGACCATGAGTTATGATAGTGTTCCAAGCTCTCATCAACATGTTGATACTTCCCACTCACAATTATATAAATATTTCCTCAAATTTTTAGTTTCATTATCATCTGTTACACAGTAAAAAGTGAAGATAATATGAGTATAAAGTAAAAGCTAGAGGATTAAAATGGATTTACAAATATATAATAAGGAAAATGTTATGCTGTACTCTGAATTTAGTGGTCTATAACTCTATATAGACATAGTACCACAACCTGCAGCATATTTTTCTTCTCAGTCAGCCTCACTCATTTAAGTAGGGCACCGGCATCATCATATATGAAGTTCATATATCCAGTCTTAGCTACTGCAAAAGAATAACATGGGTAGAAAAGCACAAACATTGAATGGAACAAACATACTAGGGACTTAAATCAGTGATTCAGTATTTTGATTAGGAACGCTAATAAAACCAAGTTATATCAGCATAGAACCCATCATAAGAAGGTAGAAAATGCATTGAAAGTTTACAAGTTACTTTAAACCAGTTTGTGCAACTTTGGCCATAAATTGTAAACATCTGAAGGATAATCAATCCCCATATGCCGAAAGTTCATATTCATTCAGGTCAACTAACCATCTGTTAGACAAAATAACTGAAGTTCATATCATTCAGATCAACTAAACACCTATTAGACAAAATAACTGAAATACCCAAGGTAAAAATCACAAGAACTTAAAATTGACAACCATCAAGCTCTCTAAGCAAATACCAACTTGGAAGTTAGAAAAATTACTAATTTTTATCCATCTTCACGGCATAATTAATTACAGAATCAATTACACTGTTATATTCACTACTAACTGTTATCTAATAGTCTCCTCCATTGACCAAATAAATTAAGCTCTTTTTCTTTTTATTCTCTTTTCACTTCAAACAATTTGCCAAAAATAAATAGCAAAAAGTATAAATTCCATAAAACCATTAATTATATTCTCAGCAAATAATCCTCTCATAAGACCACACTCTTGGAGAAAAAACCAACACAGAACCTTCAAACTATAAAAACAACTTAAAAATATTGAAAAGTAGATAAAACCTGATGTAGGGTGGTTTATATAGGCTAGAGATCCAACGGAACAACTTTCAAGTTTTTCTATTATGTGGCTGACTAAAAGGAAGTGAGCCAAAGTTCACAGAAGATATGCTTCAAAGGCAAAACACAACTTGGAATCTATAAATTATTATCTTATATGCATACAGCTGCATAGAAGAAGAATTCCTATGTACAGGGCCATACATTGCCAAACACTACCAAGTTTTTTGGCAATCATTGGCACAATTACATCAAGCTTTCAACTTTTTCCATCTCTTTCCCTCTAATGCATGTCATCTTATGGTTATGGATACAAAAAAATTTGAACCTAGAAATGTACGAGACAAACTAATAAGGTGATCTTAGTGCAAATTAGACTAATCTCTAGTGGGATTCACCAAAAAAAAAAAAGACTAATCTCTAGCGGGCCACAAGAAACCTAATAGAAAACACAATCTGACAAGGAAACATGTATGGATTTATGCTATTACAAGCAAGCGCTTCCTCTATCAAGATTCAGAAAGAGAAATAGCATGAAGAGTTTAACTGAACATCGATGCTACATATGCATCAATACAAACAATTTCAGTTTCATAAAATACATCATGACAAAGGGTAAGAATTTTGTCATGATCATCATAGAAGTAGCGCTAAAGAAGAAAACTAAATTATCTTAACAGGGAACAAACATTTTAGAATCTTTCTGAAGTCTTATGCATTACTTACAAGGCAACGACTAGTGATAACCCTCAGATCTTGGGTTCAAGACCTGGTGCTAAAATCCCCCCTTCACAATTTATCAAAAAAGAGAAAAGAAAAAAAAAATTCTTACATTACTGCAGATAAAATGAATAAGAGACATGCTAATGGAAGAAACCAACATGCTGTAAATGAAACCTCAACGACCACTTACAAAGCCCCCTAGCAAAGAATTTACAGTACTATAAATTTTAAATACTCAACCAAGAAAAATGCAAACCAAAATAAAGGATAATAAAAATTAACCCTTTTCCACCGAACCCTAATGCAAAAACGCCATTACTGATAACTTAACCAAACGGAGGAAATATCAAGAAACCCTAATTAGAAATTATGGCTACAGCATCAAATTTCACAACAAAAGTTCACAGAATAAGAAAATACAACAAACCCACATCAAATTTTCCACGCATAAACAAAAATTGAGACATTATATGTACAAAAAGTGAAGACTTGAATGTCCCAAAAGCTAGTAGAGCTAAAGATAGATGAGAGTAAAACAGTGAGAGAAAAAATACCTTCTTCTTCCAACCAGGAGGGGCAGGGAGTTCCAAGGAAAAAATATCCTCTTTTGGACCCTCCTTCCTCACTGAGCTCGCCATTTCCACTTTCACCTACCAAAATTAATAAATCTTGATATTACAAAAAAAATAAATAAAATAAAATAATAATAATAATAATAAAAAAAAACTTCAAAAAAAAAAAAAAACCCAACAAGCACTTCTTACTTGTGTTTGTTCCTCTGCAAGCTTTTTGTGTTAAAGATGAGGAAGATAACGAACACAAATAAGCAAAGGAAGCAGACACGTTGTTGATTCAGAGAGCGTTTGTGCTTCTTCTATTCCTCTCGCTTTCTCTTTTTCTTTCTCCTCCCGAACACCTCGAGGACAATCTTTGGTGCGTGTGCTGGGCATCTGGAAACGTGACGGTTCACTGTACAGACGACACATGTCCAGGTTCAGATTGATGAACGGCCTTGATTTTGTCTGTGAAGATGATTGGTTTTCCAGTCCCAGCCGGTGCAAGGGATACCGCACGTGTTTTCCTTTAAAGACCAATTTTTTTTTTTTTTTTGGGAAGAACCTTTAAAGACCATTTTACTTGGTTTTCAAACCCATACACAATCACACTCCCGCTGGAGTTCAGCTCCTTCCATCATCTCCCTACTTTTAAATCTCAAATTATTTTCTCCAATTTATTTATTTTTTTAAAATTTCTTAGATTTTTTTTTACTATTTAAAAATGCTAATATATTTGTAAAATGTAAGTTTTGATGCAGAAGAAAATAAAAAGGGTTTTTTTTTTTTTTTTTTNTATATAAAATTTTATCAAAATTTTTGATATTTCTTTGATATTTCTGTCAAATTTTCAAAATTGATTCTTTCATAGTTTAGTTAAAATTTTCATAATTTTTATGAAAATTTCTAAAATATCCATAGAAATTTTTAAAATATTCATGGAAGTTTTGAACATATTTATTAATTTTTTTTATAAAATTTTAAAAATATTATAGATTTTTATAAAATATTATATCAAATATATCAATAAATTAAACTGGCTCATTTAGATGATAAAGAAGAAAATTTTGATCCAAAAATTACTTTACAAGCAGAAGATAAGGTTATAAATGTTCCAAGAGTGATCGCTGAAAAAATAGGTTGTAGCAGTGTTGATTTAAAAGCTTATGAGATAACAAACTAAATTTCTTTGTGCTTCAGCTCTTTCCAAAGATAGATGTTCAGAATTTCAAACTATTGATAGTAACTCTCTCAAGCGGTGATATCAATGAATATTCTTGTGAAATTATAAATAGTTACGAAAGAGTTACCAATTCAACAAATATTGAGTCCATTTAGCAGTAAGAGTATTACACTAATGCAATGCAAGATAAATATTATGAAAGTAGAAAAGGTAGGCCTAGAATTGGTGTTGTAGAAAAAACTATACATGTAGAGAAAAATATACAATATAAATGTCATAGCAAAAAAATGAAATTTTTAGGATGAATATAACCCTTATTCAATTGATGCTTATGGAATGACATCAAATAAGAACTTATATATATATTCTCAAGTTCAACCATCAACAAACAATAATTATGCATAGAGCCAACTAATATCATATCAATATCATGACTATCAACAAAGACAATTAGATGTAATGTTATATCCATATGGTTGGCATATTAACAAATACATGCAAAACTAATCAAAAAAATATATTTTTTTATCAATATTTTTTTCAATATACTGTTAAAAATGAGAATAAGAAAGTGAACGAAAAGTTTCAACAACTAAAAATTTTTATGTGGTATTGAATAATATTTAAGTTATTATATATTTGTATTATTATTCTAATTAATGAATACTTTATTACATAAAATATTATTTTTTATTACTGTCAGCCAGTGTTATATGTCTTTTGATATGAAAAATATGATTTTCACTCAATATTTTTTCAATTTTTATAGTTAAATTAATAAAATATTTAATAAATAAGCATATCCTAAAGTTTCATTAAAAAATTACATATTTTTTTTATAAATTTCTGTAATTTTTATTTTATATTTTTATCGATATTATATTAATGTTTTTATATTTTTGACATTTAATATTTTTGTGGATATCCATATTTTCATTTTTTAGTACAAATTGACTTTTAAAATTGATGATTGGATGCTATAAAAAGCACATAAATGAGATAATCCAATACAGCCTTATCCATTATTACCAAAAAAAAAAAACAGCCTTATCCAGATTCTAACCGCTTTCTTCCCTTGTTCATATTTATTTGAATAGAATATTTTATTTTTCTTTTTCAATTTTTAAATATTGTCAAGGGCTTTTAAAAAAAAGAAAGAACCTTTATACTGATACATGAAATAGTATTCTTTTGCTGAAGTTCGCGCATTGTACCTTCCATTCAAACTATATATTCTAATCTTCTTTCCATCCAAATAAAAAATAAAAATAAAAAAATTAAATTTAATCTTGGATTTTAGAGAGAAAAAAAGAGAGTTATAATTATAATTAATGCCCGTCAATATAATAAAATTCTCATATTAATAAACATTTTAAATATAGATGTAATAACTCTTTTAACCTATATAACATTCTCTAGTACTGTATTGATTCTTATAATTATTGACCATTTATATAGTTATAATCTATGACCCATTTGAGCTTATATATAGTGGCTTTGTTACTAAGTATATACACATAACAAGATCTTTACCAAAAAAAAATACACATAACAAGATGAGATTTTCCTCTACTTTTCTATTTCTTTTGTGTTCTATATTTCTTTTATATTCTTTACAATTTCTGTTCTTTTATTATTAAAGCTTTACTTTATAACATATTATCAGCACATTGTTTTACCATTTTTTTTCGGTTGCAGGGTTTTGACGATGAAATATATGAGAGCAGTGGTCACAACAAATTTGGAAGGAAAGGGAATCATTGTTCACCTAAAGTAAATTTTGACTTGGAAAAAGCAGAGGATGTGAAAATAAAAGTTATTGCGTATCATGGCAAAGAATCAATAGCATATGTTGTACTGTTTACTACTGATACGATTTGAAGTTCCAGAAATGTAAAACAAGAACAAATCAGCACACGATTTATGTGGTTCCAGTGAGAGTAGAATGCTATATTATAATGATAAAAAAGTTAAGATTACAGACCTAAAACCGTAGATCTAAAATGAGAACAAATCTAACAAATACACATAAACTCTCTTATACTTTTCAGAGAAAACCACAGAGATTTTCTCTCCTCCCTAAACCTCACACACATATGCTACAGACAGTAACTACAGAAGAAGATGAAAAAGAAGAAGATACAGAAAACCCTAAGCTCTCAACTCTCCGAACCGCACAACAATCCAGACCAAAGAAACCCTAAGAGAAAAGAACAATATGTACTCTGTAAGAAATCATCGAAGAACAGCAATGAGCCACATGTCAAGCATCGCAGACAGAATGCACTAAAGCTGAATAAAACGTCCTTACATGAAATAGATTAGTAACATAGTAAAAACAATAATAAACAGGAAGATTGAGGATTAAATATAACAACTACATGTTTGCATTATGTCTTTCGGAGTTTTGTTTTATAACCTATTTATTCAGAATTGCTTACTTCTCTAGAGAAGGTTTTAAAATCAAATTGCTTCTTAGTTATAAATTGCAAATTGATGTTCAATTTCGTGATTTCAGCATTTTATCATCCGGAAACTTTTCTTTGTTGATAATTTGGTTTTGATAATGATATTCATCTAATTGGATAGCTTACACTTCTCCAAGAGCTAAATTACTAACACTTTCTTTCTGTTGCTCATATGTTAGGAAAAAAGATGAAGCTATTACACGGTTGTGTCTAGGATGGGTAGTGTATTTTGTGGGGCTATTGATCTACTTAATTTGAGTATTTTTCTTGTTATTTATTTCCCGTTATTTATGCCACGAGACAAGTACTCAAGTATTATGGGGCTTCAATACTTTTTAGTTTATTGTTTGATATGCTATTTTAATTGTGCAAAGTTGGTCATTGTTAGATACTTGTTGCTGCCACTAGCTTTGGGGATCTTTTCCAATTTAATTTCAATTATGGTATTGTGTAGGAGTTGGTTTTGGTTTGCGCTACATAGTATGTTTCACTTATTGTCAGCTCGATTGCGCTGATGATGAGTCTAGTAGCTAATGCTCACTTTTGGTTCACTATTGTACAATTACATCAATATAGTAGTAGATATTTTGAGAATATCACTATGTCTCAACTGTTATCTTGGTATTTTAATTCTTATATCTGTTTATTGGTTATTATATTATTCATGAACTACTAAATGATGAAATCGAACGGATTTGATGCCAAATAGCAGGTTGACGTTTAAAATGTTAGCACTACGACCACTTTACACCATCATCTACTATTTATCCATCGGTTTGAATGGAACCAATGTAAGAAAAATATATTTTGCTGAAGCATAAAATTAATAACCCATAAGAAAATATGTGACTGAATTATTTGAAAAATAAAACAAATACCTTGCAGACTTTTTGAATTTGATGCGTAGTATAATGATTTTACTGGATCTACGATCTGTACCTGGATCTATATGCTATCACCAGATCTGCTACCGGATCTACTACCGGATCTGCTATTGCTACTGGGATCTACCACTGAATCTGCTACTGCTACTGCTACTAGGATCTACCACCGAATCTATTAGATTTTCCAGGACTAATCTCAGGTAGTACAGCAGAGTGTTGACTCTATTGTATATCAGGGAATAAACTAAGAATATTAGAGAATGAATATTTTCTCTAATATTTTCACTCGATGTTTTTACGTATTCTCTATGAATTAAAGTTGAATCAGTTTGTTCTCTAGATTCTTTCTAATATTTGTATGTACAAATAATAGAAATCCAAACCAACTAATATTCTCAATTTAAAATTAAAATTAAAATCTTAACAGACCTAACCATTGTTATCTAGATTTTATCTTATCAATAATTTAATTATATCAGATAACAAATTATCTTATAATCAAATTTAATTTAAATTGAAATACAGAGATAATTATTACAAAATATAATATCTCAAGTTGGACCAAGATCATAAATCCAACAATCTCCCACTTGCTCTTGAGTACAATCTTGAGTATAATCTCAAGTCCATGTAACTCAATCTTTCTGTTACCACAGCTGAGATGTGAGCTATATCAGATATTCTGAGCTAATTTGGGGATCTAACAACTATTATTAATCAAGGCTCCTTATAGTTGTCAAACAACTATCTAATCTGATACTATTCCACTAAAAGCCCAAAGTTGAACTGCAAGAATAATAACAACAATATTAATATTATATCTCCCCTTTGTAAAATATCAATAATTGAATGATAATATTTTATGTCAATCAATCAATTATTTATTCTCTTGACTTATTAGTTTATCTAATGAATCAAATGCACTAGCCAGTGACTTCATTACATCCAAATACTGAAACATATCAAAAGGATATTCATTACAAATTCTTTATTGTTTATTTCATAAATACTGGTAATTTAAACAATCACATTTCCAAGTCATCAAGATATTGGCCGTAATATAGACCTCACTTATTGATAAATCAAAGAAAAATAATCATCTAAATACCTATTTATAATAAACTCAGGATTAAGAGAAATAAAATAACCAAATATATATTGAGATTTAATTACTTTTTACAAAAATTTAACCTTAATTAAATCTCACTTTGATCCTAATCAATGCAAACATAGTCCGCACCAATATTTTATAATAACCAAGATAAATTATTTCATAAAATATTGCAGTCTAAATAAAGCTCCCAACTTCATTCAACAATTATTATCTCATTCATTGATTAAGAGAACTTATGATCATATCTTCTGTGGACGTATCCATATGATCATATACTACATAATCAATCTGGAACTTATTCTTAAAATATTTGTGTGCACAAAAAAAATTGAAAAAAGAATACCTCAAAATTTTATTTAAACTAAAAAAAATTGAATATTTATTTGTCTCGTTACAAAAACACAAATAAATAAATAAAAAATAAACTCCAACCTACTCTAAAGTAAGTCTGAAACCCTCTTAAGACCCAAATATTCTACATGCTTCTTAAATATTTTCTTAGGTAGATACTTAGTAAAGGGATATGCTAAGTTTTCCTTAGATGCTATTTTAGTAACCACGGTATCTCCTCTCTTGATGAAATCACAAATTAAGTGGTACTTTCTTACTATGTGTTTTTGCCTCTTATGATATCTAGGTTCTTTAGACTCTGCTATGGCCCCACTGTTATCACAGGAAAGGGTAATGGACCGTTTTGCATCAGGTATCACTTGTAGGTCTATGAGGAATTTCTTAAGCCACACATCTTCTTTTGCAGCTTCAGTTGCAGCCACATATTCATCTTCAGTGGTGGAGTCAGCGACACATGTCTGCTTAATGCTCCTCCACCAAATGGCTCCTCCATTCATAGTAAACACATAACTTGAGGTAGATTTACTAGAGTCAATGTCCATTTGGAAATCTGAGTCTGTGAAACCAACAGTTTCTAAACTCCCACAAGAATACACCAACATATAGTCTCTCGTTCTCCTTAGATACTTGAGTATATGTTTCACTGCAGCCCAGTGGTACAATCTAGGATCACTTTGAAATCTACTTACAACTCATACAGCATAGCAGATGTATGGCCTAGTACATAACATGGCATACATGAGACTACCTACTGCCGAAGCATAAGGTTTCTTACTCATGATATCTTTCTCTTAAGGAGTTTTTGGTGATTGTTCCTTAGAAAGATGGATTCCATGTCTGAAGGGTAAATATCCCCTCTTGGATTTATCCATGTCTAACTTGGCACATATTTTATCAATATATGATGATTGAGATAGTGCCAACATCTTATTCTTCTGATCTTTTAGAAGTTTGATTCCAAGAATATAGTTGGCTTCTCCCAAATCTTTCATATCGAAATGCTTATGTAGCCATTCCTTTACATCTGACAACACCTTTTTATCATTTCCGATCAATAAAATGTCATCAATGTAAGGGACTAGGAAAACTACTTTTTTTACCTTGGATCTTTTTATAAACACAAGGTTCATTAGGACTTTTCTTAAAACCAATTGAAGTAATGACTTGATCAAACCTAATGTTCCATGACTTGGATGCTTGCTTAAGTCCATAAATTGACCTTTGCAACTTGCATACCATGTTTTCTTGGCCTTTAGCTATAAAATCTTCTGGTTGCCACATATAGATATCCTCTTGTAAACTGCCAGTCAAAAATACCATTTTTACATCCATTTGCCAAATCTCATAATCGAGTTTTGCTGCTACGACTAAAAGAATCCGGATAGATTTAAGCATGGCTACTAGTGAAAAATTTTCTTCGTAATTTATCCCCTCTTTTTGGGTATAGCCTTTCGCCACCAATCTAGCTCTGAAGGTTTCTACCTTCCCATCTAATCCTCTTTTTCTTTTGTAGATCTACTTGCACCCTATAGGTTTTATCACTACCTTCTTTTTCTTCTTACTCTTGTTCTTGTTATCGACTTGAGGTTTCCCATTGGTTTTAACAAAACCCTGAGTAAAGTGAACACTGCCATATTTTGAAAGAGACTCTTCAGCACTCATCAGTTCTACAGGAGTCAAATTCAGCTTGTTCATGTTGTAGTTCATCTTGAACTAACTGAAGCGCTCAAACAAAGAATTTAGGATCAAATTGATTTGAGACCTTTGATCCAGCTTGATCCCCATAACCTTGACCTGACTAAGGTTTGCCATCATTTTCAGACAATGATCTATCACATTTCCTCAAGTCATCCGTGTGCTCATGAGAGCCCCTAAAGCAGATGGCCTGAAAGCAGAGTTTGATTCAGCAAACATTCCATCAAGAGCCTGAAGCATTGCTGTTCCATTCTCAAAATTTTTGATATGAGGCAGCAAGTGCAATACTGGCTTGGATATAGCAGCGAACTGCATTATCTACATCTTGTCAGTTGGTATAGTCTTTCTTCACTTGAGCCTCTGCATCTGTTGCGGGTATGGTAGGTTTAGGGATGGAAATGACATATTTGTCTTTTTCATATTCCAGCACAATGAACAAATTGGTTTTCCAATCACTGTAATTATTTCCATCCATAGGTTTTTGGCTCAAAATCATAGCTAAAGAGTTAAAAGTTGCCATTTTTTAAAAAAAATTTGCACACTTATATTAAAAGAAAGTAAAACTCAATAAACATATTTTTAATTAATCCCAAAAATTAACAATTATGCTTATTGGAAAAGCAATAATTTAGCTTCCATTATAAACACTTACGTTGGGCAAGACATTTACAATAAACTAAATTTGAACATGAAATAGAAAAAATGTCCTACTAGGTCAGTTCCTAGGAAAGATTGGGGTGTCACAAACGGATGTACTTAAGTCCCAACCTCCTTAGATAGAACATTCCCAGACAACACTTTTAAATTCCAATCAAATTGAATCTGTCTAATTTAGACTATCAACCATTGTTTTTAAATAACTTTGGGCCATTGATAAAATTAACATTGTTGTTGCCTAATTTTTGTCACCTTAATGCCACACGATGCTTCCCTGGCTGGATCTCGGATTTCATCCCTTACTCCTGCAAGATAAGACAATGGTGTCAGACTGGGGGTTGGTGGTGTCACCTGCGTTCCCACTCCAATGCCTAAGTCAGTTACGGGGTTATTCCAAGAGACCTTCTTCAGGCTTCCCTAAGGTATCCCACTGTGCAGCCTGCCTGGGGTTCTGCGCAGAGAGGGGCCCTCCTAAAACCTGTCAAAGGTGTGATGGCGACTAGTCTTGGATTGTTTGGGAGTGTCTAGGGTTCAAATCTCAAGAAAAACCGTCCCCTTCCCATTCACTGAACCTTACCTTAAGTACCTCACTTCAATGGCTTGGATGCTAGGGTTATGAACCTTCATACGCTGGGATTGATATACCTGGACTTAAAAATAAGGTAAGTACTAAACCAAGAACTATAGGCCAATGGGCTGACTTATTCTCCCGTCTGAGCCCAAGCCGCGCCTAGGCTTGCCCTCGGCCATGCCTGACAGGCCAGGCTTTGCCTGTCCATGACTAATGGGTCTCGTTCACAGTTGTCTTTGTGGAAGTTAGAAGGGGCCTGGGAGGTTCTCTGACCCATATCCCAAAAATCCCAATAACACTAGCCCCCAAGACTAGCCCGATTTTCAATTGGGGTGGTCTTCATTCATGCGGGGCAGAAAACCTGCTTGGGCTTTCTCAACCTGTCTAGAATTTTGATTCCTACCTTCGCCCTGCCTAGGTGCGGACTTGGCACGAGTCTCGAAGGCCTTTTTTTTTCTTTTTAAAAAAAAGGTTGCTACCATTAACTGCTTAATCTATCTGGTCCATCCATTTTGATCCGACAGCTGGGGTAAGTTGGTAAGGTGTCAGGCACTTTTTGAGCTTTCCATGACTGACGACGTGGGAGAGAGAAAGTGGACGTGACCCTAGCCGCCTTGCCTCCCTTTGCATTGGAACGTGGGTAGGCAGTTTCTTTCCACTTCCTAACTTAACCCCAAAATTTCTATTCTCTCTTGTTTTGGCTTCCTTAGACCGAGTTTTTGAATTCCTGTTCAATGATCCTCACTATTCTTTTGGGATTCTTCTAAGCATCTTCCATCAATCTTCGTCCTCCCCTGCTTCAATCTTCAGTCTGGTGCTTCTCAGGTAAGGGTTTGTGCCTGCTTCTTTCTATTTTTTATTTTACGTTTTCTTCAGTTTTGAACCTGTTTTAAGCTTCCTATTCTCTTTTCATGGCCTAGCTTGACAAGAGACTTGCCGTGACGAAGATTCCTGCCACAAAGAGACATTTTCTTTCATATTCGAAGGTAAGTTGCTTCCCTCCCTTGATGGTTGGTTGTGTGCTGCGTATGATTTTTTTTTTTTTTTTGTGTTTGTATGACTTGCTTTTGACAGCACTTGCTGTCACTGGTTCCTCCCTAGGTTGTTTCTTCCTTGCCTAGAAGTTGTAGCTATCTAGTACTTTCTTATTCTTTCCCTGTAAGCCCTAAGGCATTAGGTCTCTTTGTCTCAGTCTTATATAGCCAGATTGTTAGGTGTTTGCATTGTTCATAGCATAGGAACTTTCCTGCCTGCCTAACAGTCCTCTTTATTATTTACAGATGTTGGACACCTCTGCCAGTAGTAGCAGCGAACCGCTATTACAGTCGCCTGTTGTCCCTATTAATTTTCAATCTTCCCACAACCCTTAGCCTAGACCCATCCAGGAACTTAGGCCCCTGTCCTTTGTCAGGAGGAAATCCAGGTGACTCGCCAGTGTATTCTATCCCATAAGTTCTGATCCTGCGTTGTGGAGATTTCTAACGCAGAAGAGACTGAGCCAGAAGTAGCTGAGCCCTCAGTGGCTGTTGATACGATGGGTCCCTTAGGGTCTCCAGCTCCTGCTACTAGGGCCACAAGGGCACTAAAGCCACTGGGACTGCGAGGGAACAAGCTGGGCCCAAGGGCGTATATAGGGACTGTGACTTTGCCAGGTCTGACCTGACTGAATCAGGCTTGGGTAGTTTGTTGGAAAGGTTCCCCCTGCCTAAGGGCATGACTGCTAGGCTTCCCAACGCACGGGAGTTTGCTAGTTCCCCTTATCCTGGGGAGCTAACCTTAAGCAGTTGGTTCTTCGACTGCGGGCTCAGACTACCTCTAGCTCCTTTTGTACGGAGGCTCCTCACTGAAATCAACCTTGCCCCTCCAATTAAGACCTAATATCTGGAGGTCCGTGAAAGGAACATTTTCAGTCAGACCCTACCCTTCAGAGATCCAGACCCTCTTTGAGATCAGACTAGTCCCTAGGCAGGCATCTTTGTATTATGTCTATCCTCAAAAGAGGAAAGGTTCTTCATTGGTGGTTGCTGCGAGTCTGGATCCCAGGGAACTAGGTCTGAGGTGTCTGTGCCTCGGTGCTCCGGGGTCGAAGTCATTGGTGGAGCTCGTCCCCCCCTCTCCCTGGTCAAGCCAGCAGTTCCATGGTGGATGCCATTCTGGGTTTGAGTCTCACAGAGAGGGACTATAAATCCATTTTGCCTAAGGAGAGGTTATCCTTGGGTATGAATTAGAGGCGATCTTCTTGTTTGCATATTTTTCATCTTGTGATGTTTCTAACTAACGTTTCCTGGTTTCTCGCAGCCATGAGTGGTCAGGTAGGGAAGAGTGGCTCTCGGAGGGATCTATCTAGGCACCTGCCCGGGGAGTTGACTGACCTCAGTGAGGTTTTGGAGCTAGCAAAGCTGACACACAGCTCTACCCCTCGTGGTTCTGCATCTGCTTCGAAGCCTGCTTCCTTGAAAGGGAAAGAACCTGCCTTCAGGTCACAGTCTCGATCTGGGGAAGAGCTTTCCTCTAAAGAGAAATGAATCCTTTGTGTATCGTAGGGCAAGGAGCCTGCCACGGGGGTGGCTGAGGATGAAATGGCGTGCCTCCCTTCCTATCTAGTCGGCCCGCTGGCTATTCTCCATCGGAAAGTTCCTCCCCAGGAAGACAATCGCCGCAGCAACACTCTTATTTCCTCCCTGGCTGAGAAGGCATTATGCCAGCTGGCTTCTGTGAATTATTGTCTAAGTATCTCTTCTCTTTCCTTTATTTTATATCATGTTAAGCCCTGATAACTGTCGTTTCCTACAGGCTTTCTTGTCAGTTTTCAAAGTCCAGGAGCTGGTGGATATTGAGCTTTAGGCAGCCGACATGTCCTTGCCTCACCTCAAGGATGTGGAGAATGAATTGGAGGGGGCCAAACAATGCACGTTTGAGCTCGAGTTCATCCTGTCCAAGAAGGAGGGGGAGCTCCAGAGGAAGAACGAAGAGCTGAAGAACAGGGTTCGTGCTCACCAGGAGCTTGAGGCCCAACTTAAAAGGGCTTTGGACGAGGTCAAGCTCAAGCAGGAAAAGTTGTTGCGATTTCCTCAGCTTACCAGAGCCTGGTGACACAGGCATATGGGCAATTCGACGCAGGGATGGACGCTGCAATTAAGGAAGCCTGAGTCTGCTTCCTTGGTATGAACCTCTCTGTGCTGGAGAAGTCTCTGGGGCTCTTACCTGCTTCACCTCAGAACCTGCTTGCCCCTTATGATCCCTTGCCTGGGTCCCAGTCCCATGGTCAAGCAGTTCCTCTTCTTGGTGGCTTGGCACTCGAGGACCCAAAGGTTCCTGTCTCTGGCCACGACCCCTGCCCTTCCGGTTCCCTAACTTTGGCATCCACTGAGGAGGTTGACTTTAGCGTCCCTGCTTCTGCACCTGATGTTCCCCCTTGCTAGGCTATGACAACATTGCTTTTCCTTCAATTTCCCTCTTTTTTGTTTTTTGTTTTTTGCTTCTAACTATCTGTTATGAAGACAATTTAATTTATTTTCAAATTTGAAACTCATTTTTTCGTTGTGTAATGGTGATGACTTAGTTTTCCCACTACTATCCCCCCTAAACTCTGGCTTGTTCTTTCACGACAGGGGAGAGTTTTCTGTTGTTTGACTTGGATTCGCAAGGGAATTTGGGCCTGACCTCGGCTACCTGTTGGAATATTGGGCCTGACCTCGGCTACTTGTTGGAATTCGAGTTAGGCCCTTTGATCAAATAACCAAAAGCTTTAGTTTATTTAGAACCTAGGCCTGACCTCAGCTATCGGCTGGAATTTAAGTCAGTCCTGTTGAGCAAATAAAAGGAAGCTCTAGTTCATTTAGAATCTGGGCCTGACCTCAGCTACCGGCTGGAATTTGAGTAAAGCCCGTTGAACAAATAAAAGAAAGCTCTAGTTCATTCAGAACTTGGGCCCGACCTCAGCTACCGGCTAGAATTTGAGACTGGCCCGTTGAGCAAATAAAAGGAAGCTCTAGTTCATTCAGAACCTGGGCTTGACCTCAGCTACTGGCTGGAATTCAAGTCAGGCCCGTTGAGCAAATAAAAAGAAGCTCTAGTTCATTTAGAACCTGGGCTTGACCTCAACTATCAGCTAGAATTCGAGTCAGGCCCGCTGAGTAAATAAAAAGAGGCTCATAGAGAGGCGTTCGTTCCTGAATGAGCATTTGATTTATTGAAAAATAAAAGTGTTTTACAAATGCTCTACGTCATTACATTGATCTATTGGTAGTAAATCTTTAAATGCTCTGCATTCCACGGGTGGGACAACTTCTTTCTATCTAATCCCTCTAACTTGTACGTCCTGGGCGTAATACTTCAATTACTTTTTATGGACCTTCCCAGGTAGGTCCTAGAGTTCCTGACCCATGCTCCTTAGTGTTAAGCATTATTTTCCATAGGACTAGATCTCCTTGCCTGAAACATCTCTGCTTTACCCTGGAGTTATAGTGCATTGCTGATCTCTGTTTGTAGGCCACCGCTCTAATCTGTGCCATATCCCTATTTTTTTCAATCAAATCAAAGCTCAATCGCATATGCTCATCAGTTTTGTTGAGGTTGAAGTGCCTAACTCTAGGGCTTGGCTCTTCGATTTCCACAGGTATCATCGCTTCAGCCCCGAATGCTAGAGAGAAAGGGGGCCTTTGAGACTCAGGCCAAGTCCACACCCAGGCAGGGCAAAGGTAGGAATCAAATTCCAGACAGGTTAGGAAGGCCCATGCAGGTTTTTTGCCCTGCGAGAGTGAAGACCACCACAATTGAAAATCGGGCTAGTCTTGGAGGCTAGTGTTTTGGGGATTTTTGGGATATGGGTCAGAGAACCTCCGAGGCCCCTTCTAACTCCCATAAAGACCACTGTGGACAAGGCCCATCAGTCACAGACAGGCAAAGCAAGGCCTGTCAGGCAGAGCCAAGAGCAAGCCCAGGCGCGGCATGGGCTTGGACGGGGGAATAAGTCAGCCCCATTGGCCTGTAGTTTTTGGCTTAGTACTTACCTTATTTCTAAGTCCAGGTGTCACAATCCCAGGGTATGAGGGTTCATAACCCTTGCATCCAATCCATTGAAGTGAGGTACTTAAGGTAAGGTTAGGAGAGTGGAAATGGGACAATTTTTCTTAAGATTTGAACCTTAAACACTCCTAAACAACCCTAAACCAGTCGCCATCACACCTTTGACAGGTTTTAGGAGAGCCCCTTTCCGCAGAACCCCAGGCAGGCTGCACAGTGGGATACCTGAGGGAAGTCTGAAGAAGGTATCTTAGAATAGCCCCGTAACTGACTTAGGCATTGGAGTGGGAACGCAGGTGACACCACCGGCTGCCAGTCTGACGCCATCGTCTTATGTTGCAGAAGTCAGGGATGAAATTTGAGATTCAGCCAGGGAAGTATAGTGTGGCATAAAGGTGACGAAAATTAGGCAACAACATTGGTGCCGTCTTAATGGGGCTTAAAAAGCTGCCATGATTCCCATATTTGAGCACATATCCTTGAATTCTTGTTATTAAATTGCCTTCCATTGTCCGTTACAATGGTATGTTATGCCAAACCTACACACAATAGACCTCCATATGAAATTTGAGGTCTTGGCCACAGTTATCGTGGACAATGGCTCAGCTTCCACCCATTTGGTGAAATAATCAATCGCGACTATAGCATACTTTTCCTGGCCTTTACCCATTGGCAGGGGGCCAATAAGGTCGACTCTCCACTGAGCAAAAGGCCAGGGGCTAGTGATTGAGGTGAGCTGTTCAGGGGTCTTCCTTGGCATGCTGGCAAACTTCTGGCAGGAATTGCATTTCTGTGCATGAATTTGCTCATTTCTCTTCATCGTGGGCCAATAATACCCCTGACGGATTATTTTGTGAGCAAGCGATTGGTCACCTGAATGATTTCCACAAATCTCCTCATGTACCTCTCTTAGGACATAATCGGTTTCGGTTGCACCCAGGCATTTCAGGTAAAGGAGTGAAAAACCTCTCTTGTACAATACCCCATCTATCAAGGTATAATAAGGGGTTTTATACTTCAAACGTCGAGCCTCCAGCTTATCCTCAGGCAGGATTCCTTTTGTTAGGTATTTGACTATTGGATCCATCCACCCGGGCTTGTCATCTACATGGTTAACTGCCTGTTCCCCCTTCTTGTAACTTGGTTCCTTGAGTATTTCAGAAAGCACATTTCGTGTAAGCTTTGAGTTTGTCGCCTAGGCAAGCCTAGCAAGTAAATCTGCATTTGCATTCTCCTCTCTTGGTACCTGAGTGATTTGATATTCTTCAAAATTTTCAAGCATATTTTTTACCTTGGCCAAGTACGATATCATGCTGCCTTCCCTTGCTTGGTACTCCGAATTTACCTGCCTGACCATCAATTGTGAATCACTGTAAACTCGTAGCCTTTTAGCTTCCACCGATCCTGCCATTCTCAAGCCTGCAATCAAAGCTTCATATTCAGATTCATTGTTTGTTGCCTTAAACTCGAGGCGGATGGCATACTCGAGTTTAACAAAATCAGGTCTTGGCGGTGTGAGTATGAATCCAGCTCCGCTGCCATGCTTGCTCGACGAGCCATCCACATGCAAGGTCCAGAATGTGGTTTGGTCATCACGTTCCATTTCCTCTTCGACATCCAGGGATTGGTCTTCCGCGCATTCTGACGCGGTAAATTCAACAATGAACTCGGCGATTGCCTGAGCATTTATTGCTGTCCTTGGGATGTAAGAAATCCCAAACTGCCCCTGCTCTATGGACCATTTGATTAACCTTCATGATGTTTCTGGCTTTTGAAGTACCTGCCTCAACAGGTAACTAGTTGGGACAGTGATGGTGTGGTCTTGGAAATAAGGCATGAGCTTCCTGGACGATACCACCAAAGCTAGGGCAAGCTTTTCTATGGTCGGATACCTTGTCTCGGCTGACATCATAGCTTTGCTGACATAATAAATTGGGTATTGAACTGAGGCTTCCTCGCGGATGAGGATCTTGAAAAATGGCAAGCATTTGTCAATCGCTTTGGACACAATTCGATTCAGAGCCACTATCCTCCCAGTCAGTCTCTGGACATCTTTGATTTTTGCGGGGGAATTCATTTCCAAAATGGCCCTGATCTTATCGGGGTTAGCTTCAATTCCCCTTTGGTTTACCATGAACCCTAGGAACTTCCCAGAAGATACTCCAAAAATGCATTTTGCTGGGTTTAACATCATCTTATGCTTCCTGAGGATGGAGAATATCTGGTCTAGGTCAATCAGGTGCTTCGAGGTTTTAACACTCTTAACCAACATGTCGTCCACATATAATTCCATGGTTTTCCCTATCTGCTGAGCAAACATTTTGTTAACTTTCCTTTGGTAGATAGCCCCCGCGTTTTTAAGCCCAAACGACATCACTTTGTAATAGTAAAGCCTCTGTCTGTTATGAACGAGGTTTTTTCTTTGTCATGCAAGTGCATCTTGATCCAATTATACCTTGAAAATGCATCATAGAAGCTATACAATTCATTACATGCTGTAAAGTCCACCAGCTGATCGATCTGAGGTAGGGGAAAGCTGTCTTTCGGGCAGGCCTTGTTGAGGTTAGTAAAATTCACTTAGACCCTCCATTTGCCATTGCCCTTCTTGACCAGCACCACATTTGCCAACCAGTCAGGATAGAGCACCTCCTTCACGAGTCCTGTATTTAGTAATTTCTCCATTTCTGTCTTGATTGCTTCATAACGTTCAGGATTGAAGCTCTTTCTTTTTTGTCTGACTGGGCGGGAGTCAGGGTCAACATTCAATTTGTGAACTATGATCTCAGGATCAATACCTGGCATGTCATCGTGGGACCATGCAAAAACATCTGAATTTTCCTTCAAGAACCTAACCAATGCTTCTTTCAACTCGCCTGAGATCAGGCTCCCGATCTTGATTTTTCTGGCAGGGTCATCCCTGTCCAGCTGTACTTCTAGCAGGTCTTCCATTGCTTCTCCCTTTACTGTTTCCTTCCACTTGTCCTCTTAGATCTCTGACTGAAAGTTAGGCTGGTCTTCCTCCAACATGATTTCCATTTTCCCAGCTGGCTCGAAGCATTTCTGCTTGGAGGGAGATTTTTTACTTTGGGGCTCCTTGAGGGAGGAATTGCTCCCTGATCGATTGAAGCCTTCCAGCTTAGAGGATGGCTTTTTCTTCCTGGACTTATTATTTTAAGGTTGGTTTCTCGTTTGCTCAGGGCATTCCTGCCCAGAGGTCATTAGGCACGTCAGGTGGTTGAGCCTCTCGTGCTGCAGACTAGGATTTTCTTGCCTGGGGCTTGAGAAAATGGCCAGTGATTATGCTTGAATGTCTTGGTCACACAGGGAGGTTGCATAACATTTCCTCGATTCGTGTTGATCTCCTCGAACTTATCCAGTTCCCTCTCCAGGTGTAGGAAACTTCATCAACAAGAGATAGATTGAGGTTGCTACCTTTAATGAGTTCAAGATGGGTCTTCCGATGATGGCATTGTACGCCGAAGAGGTCTTCATTACCAAAATGTTGGTCATCACTGTGGATCTGTCAGGGGAATTTTCCACTGTGACAGGGAGTTCAATAGACCCTTCTAGAAACACTAACTCACCTGTGAAACCCAAAAGAAGAGTCCTGACAGACTTAAATGCCTCTCTTTTCAGCCCCATTGCATCATAGGCTGGGGCATACAAGATATCAACCGAACTTCCTGTGTCTATCAATATGAGAAATATCATGTGGTTAGCCACCTGCGCTGCTATCACTATTGCATCATCATGGGGGTGGTGAGTGCTCAGGGCTTCTCCCCGTGGTGCTTTGGACTGCTTAGTCATCAGGTTCACTTCAAACTGCTCCTGCATGACTTGAGCATCCCTCAGAGCAGTATCACAGATGTATCATCCTTTCTGATTTGTTGTTGTCTGAAATGTCCTGTCTGACTGGTGACCCCTACCACAAACTGCTGCAGGTGTCCCCTCTATTTCTTCCTTCAGTTCCTGACATCCATCAGTATCGTGACCATAGTCTCTAAGGTATCTGCAATACCTCTTCTTGTTCCGAATCGAAATGGTGTTTTGATTGGGAAGGGTTTTTTCAGCATGTTGCTTCCTTCAATTTTCATCATTATCTCCTCACGCATCGTGTTGAGTGGCGTGAACCTGCCTGGTATGTCTTTAAGAAATTGAGGTCCCTGATTTCTTTCATCATTACTTCTTTTATTGTTTACAGCTCTGTTCTTCTGATTCCTTTGTGAGTCATTTCGACCATCGTGTTCCTGCCTGGACCTCCTCTGTGACTTAATGATCTCTTCCACCAAAATATGATTGTGTGCCTCCACCAGTATCTCGGAGAAAGTCCGAGGAGGGTTCCTTGCTATCGAACAAATGAGATCCTCATCCCTTAGGCCATCCTGCATGGCCTGCAAAACAAGCTAGATCATCGTTTCCTCATTCGACTTGCATCATGGCTTCTGTAAATCTCTGAATGAACGACTTTAGAGACACTCATTCCCTTTGAACGATCGAAGATAGGTGAATATGGGGCTTCTTTACTGGTCGAGACCCTAGGAACTAAGCAGCGAAGGCATCCTCCGGCTGCATGAAAGAACCAATAGTCCCTGGCTTCAAATTGGTAAATCATGTTTTAGCCATTTCTCTATGGGTTAATGGGAAAGCCATGCACATGATTGCATCCTCGGCTCCCTCAAATTCTATCCAGACCCTATAAGCCCCAAGTGTTCTCCAGGGTTGGTCCGGCCCTCATAAAGTTCCACATGAGGAATCTTGAAATTAGGTGGGAGAGCCGCCTGACTTATCCCCAAGGTGAATGGTGAGGTGGCCTAAAACCCTGCTGTGCAATGAGCCTGGGCCCCTGCCTGGACGTGGAGGTCTTTCAGATTGGCATGCCTCTGCGCCTCGACTTGTGCTACGTCAGTTCTGATTTCCTCTTTGAGCAGCCCCTGTTCCTCTGCTCTAATGCGAGCGCTCTCCTCATCCAGGTTCCATCGAATGTGTCTTTCAGGTCACATTTCTCCTTGGACTCTGGCCCTGTCATTCTCAGCACGTGTTCTCCTCCTAGCATCCAGGGATGCTCTCAGATTGCTCAAATCTAGGCCTTCATGGGCTGAGGAGAAAGTGTCATTGACTGATCTGTGCCTAGAACTTCCCTGCCTGTTCTGCGGGTGGTACGAAGAGGCTCTAACATCCTTTCTAAGCTTTCCATCAAGCTGCCCGAACGCTTGTGCCTCTTTTCTTTCCTTCCACGACCTCTGACGTCGTTTTTCACTGTTGCTCCTTCTCTATGCTCTTGCGGTCATGCATGAGGTCGTGGGGAATCCACAGGAGCCTCGCTCCTGCATGTCTGAGAGGGTTGTAATTGATGGTTGTTTTGATTCTGTGCCATTTTCCCTAGTAGTTGCTCCAAGTGGTTCTCCATATCGGACATGCAGGTTCTCTCAGATAGGGGGGCTACCCTCCCGTCGCTACATCTCCGAGGGGTAGCTGCGATAACAAAGCTATTGGCTCTTTGGGAATTGTGGTTTCCCGATGGGGGATAATACTTGTCCTCCTTGGCTGCATGTCCCTGATCTACTTGTTCGACGGCTCAGCGCCGTTATTCTCAATCCCTATTTCTGGCTGATCCTCCATATCTCACTCCTCCTTCTAGTCGCAATATTAGTTTTGCAGCCAAACTTCCTCCCTTGGGGTCATGACCTTTCCTGATAATCCTTTCGCCAGGAGTTATGGCCGTGTGTGACTTCTAGATCTAGACACAACTTTGATATTTTTCTAAGTTCCCACAGACGGCACCACTATTGTTGCCTAATTTTCATCACCTTAATGCCACACAATGCTTCCCTGGCTAGATCTTGGATTTCATCCCTGACTCCTACAAGATAAGACGATGGCATCAGATTGAGGGCTGGTGGTGTCACCGGCATTCCCATTCCAATGCCTAAGTAATTTACGAGGCTATTCCAAGAGACCTTCTTCAGGCTTCCCTGAGGTATCCCACTGTGCAGCCTGCCTAGGGTTCTGCGCAGAGGGGCCCTCCTAAAACCTATCAAATGTGTGATGGCGACTGGTTTTTGGTTGTTCGAGAGTGTTTAGGGTTCAAATCACAAGAAAAACTGTCATCTTCCCACTCACCTAACCTTACCTTAAGTACCTCACTTCAATGTCTTGAATGCTAGGGTTATGAACCCTCATACACTGGGATTGTGACAGCTGAACTTAGAAATAAGGTAAGTACTAAGCCAAGAACTACAGGCCAACGGGGCTGACTTATTCCCCTGTCCAAGCCCACGCCGCGCCTAGGCTTGCCCTCTGCCCTGCCTGATGGGCCCGACTTTGCCTGTCCGTGACTAATGGGTCTCATCCACAGTTGTCTTTTTGGGTGTTAGAAGGGGCCTGGGAGGTTCTCTGACCCATATCCCAAAATCCCCATAACAGTCTAAATGAGTAATCTATGAATGATATGGTATGTAAATAAACCAATTTATATTTATTGTTATTGCTATGGTTGCAATAAATCGAAACTTTGGAGAATTTAATGAAACAGTTTTTCCACTGTTAGGGGGAAAAACTAAAATTTGAATAATTGAGTTAAATTTTGAAATATATTATATTGTCTTATTTGCTAGTGAAAAGTTATATTAGTTGTAAAAATTCTAAAATGAAAGAAGTCTTTGGAGGAATGAGATTATAAAATACACCTGAAATGTGTTAGATTTTTTGGTGTAAAAAACTATTTCTTAGGAAGAAAAGTCATATGCAGGATATTTACATGACATATAAGTTTATGAAAATATTGAATGATTTTAATGATAATTGCAATACTTATGTTCAAAGAAATTATATTAAATATTTATTTACTAAGCATTTGGAATTCATCGACTTAAAGGATATTGTTAGTTATGATACATAAAATAGGAAACAACATTGTTTTACTTATTGTTATGTTTTATGAAGTGTAAAACGCATAGTTTCACTTGGCTGGTCTGTGTATATATTTCTTCTATTGTGTAGTCGGGTTGTAGTGTGTGAGATTAGGGCAAGCTGAGTTTGTAACAATTGGGGATTCTCTCTAGGTGAAATCTCAGGTCTTCCTTTTTCTTCCTTTTCATATCTTAGGTTTTTTAGGAGATCTTTCTTCAAGAAAGATCAGTGAGAGAGGTTGTAAGGGATTTATTGTTGTTTTGATTAATCTAAGTGTTAGATTGGTCTTAGGCTTGTAATCTCCATATCAATAGAAAGCAGAGGCTTCCTTCGGTGGAGCTAATAAAGGATGTAGGCAATTTATGCCGAACCTTTATAAATTTGTGTTCTCATTTTTCTTTCTTTTCTGCAATATATATCTTTGTTGTGTTCTTGTTACAATAATGGTATCAGAGCTTTCTTTTTGGGGGGTAAGTTCTTATATCTGTAAGAGGATTTGCAAAAAATCGGTTTTATTCTCATCGGTTTTTCGGAGCAGTTCTTTAGTCACTTGTGTTCTTTTGTCAAACTCTGTTAGAATTTGTTATGAGGTTTCTTGATCATGGGTACAAAATTGGATGTGGAATTGTTTAATGGGTAAGGTGATTTCTTTCTGGGGAGACAGAAGATGAAAGCGATTCTGGTGCAACAAAAAGTTGCAAAGGCTCTAGATCATTCCTACTCGTCGATGATGACCAATGATCAAAAGAAAGACATGGACGAGATCACCTACAGCACCATCATTCTTCATCTTGCAAATAGTGTGATTCGAAAGGTAAATGACTCTTAAACTGCCTTGGACATTTGGTCTAAATTAGAATTGCTATTTCTTATTAAATATTTGCCTAATAAATTTACTTGCTTGAAAAGTTTTTTGGTTTTAAAATGGATCATGCAAAAGATCTTGATGAGAATCTTGATGAGTTTAATCGGTTAGGATTGGATTTAGCAAATTGTAATGACAAATTTACAGATAAATATCATGCTGTTATTTTATTTAATTCTCTTTGTGATCTCTATAAAGAGATTGAAAATGTAATCAAGTATGGTAGGGAGTTATTGACCACTGAAATTGTTATCAATTCTTTAAGATCTAAAGATCTTGAGATAAAGATTGAGAAAAAGGAAACTGTCATAAATGAAGGTCTCATTGTTAGGGGCATAAACTTAGTAGAAACAACAATAATAACTCTTTTCTTAGAAATAAGAATAGGGGCAAGTCTAGATCAAAGTCTAGGTCTAGAAACATAAAATGTTTTTACTGTCAAAAGTAGGGTCATTTAATTAAGGATTGTTTTAAAAAGAAAATAGATGAGAAAAATAAGTTTCTTGTAGATGATGGAGATATTGCTGTGGTGTCTAATGAATCTGTAATAGGAGATGTCTTAACTGTCACTACTGGCACTTATGATTAAGAATGGATTCTTGATTTGCACATTTCACATGAGTCCCATTAGAAATTGGTTCAACAATTATCAAAAGGTTGAAGGGTATCAGGTTCTTATGGGAAATAATATGCCTTGTGATGTAATTGGTATATGTGAAGTGTCTATTAAATTGCATGATGGTATTGTCAGGACCTTAAAAGATGTTAGGCACATCCTTGATTTTCAAAGGAATCTAATATCTATGAGAGTCTTAGATGAGGTAAGTTATTCTTGTAAAACTGGAAAATGGGATAATGAAGATCTCTAAAGGCATTATGACAATTATGAAAGGTGTAAAAAGAAATGGGCTATATGTGTTGCATGGTAACACTGTCACTGGTAATCTAGCTACTGTTACTCCTAATGATAAGACAATGTTATGGCACAATAGGTTAGGACACATCAGTGAGAAATTTCTGCATTATTTGAGCAAACGATGTCTGTTTATGGATAATATCATTGATAAAATTGATTTATGTGAGCATTGCATTCTAGGAAAAAAGCATCGTTTGAGTTACAAATCTAGTTTGCATAAATCTTCTTTTGTGCTTGACTATGCTCATGCTAATATTTGGGGTCCTTCTCAAACTCCTACACAAGGAGGCAATATATATATATTTTATCAATAATTGATGATTATTCCAAGAAAGTGTGGGTTTATTTACTAAAGCATAAAAGTGAAACTTTTAGTAAATTAAAAAACTGGTGCATTCTTGTTGAAAATCAAACTAGTAGGAAGCTTAAAGTTCTTAGAACTGATAATGGGCTTGAATTTTGTAATACTGAGTTTGAAAATTATTGTTCTAGTCATGGTATAATGAGGCATAGATCTGTTAGATACACCCCTTAGCAAAATGGTATTGCTGAGAGGATGAATAGGACTTTGCTTGATAAAGTCAGATGCATGCTGTTTAGTTCCGGTCTGTCAAAATCTTTATAGGGAGAAGTCATTATGATAGCCACCTATCTTGTAAACAAATGTCATTCAACTACAACTGATTTTCAAACCCCTGAATACATGTGGTCCGGCTATAAACCAGATTTGTCTAATCTAAGAGTTTTTGGTTCTCAAGCCTATGTACATCAAAAAGAAGGAGAACTAGAACTTAGAGCGGTTAGATGTGTTTTCTTAGGTTATCCTGAAGGGGTTAAGGGATATAGACTATGGTTGTATAAATCTGGTGGGTTCAAAGTCATAACCAGCAGGGATGTTATCTGTAATGAAAATATTATGCCTTGTATAAAGACTAACAATGCAGATATTGAAGTTCCACATGAATAAAATATTGTTCAGATTAAGGTGGAGTTCCAAACAGACAAGGATGAGACTCAACAACCTCAGCCTGGTCCAATTCAAGCTATTGAACAGCCTTGTGAATCTGAGCATGAGACAGAAGTTGACGAGGAAGTTGTTGCTCAACCAGATCAGACTATTAGAGACTATCAATTGACAAGAGATAGAAAAAAAAGGCAGGTAAAGCCTACTGTGAGGTATGGTTATGCTGACCTTATCTTTTATGCTTTAATTTCCTATCAAGAAATTGCTAATAATGAACCTAAGAATTATGTAGAGGCTATTAATAGTAAATATGCTAAACAATGGATTGATGTCATGAAAGATGAAATTAGTTCTCTACATAAAAATCAAACCTGGCAGCTTGTTCCCAGGCTAGAAAATCAAAAATAGTGGACTGCAAGTGGATTTTCAAGGTCAAAGAGGGTATGACCAGCAAGGATCCAGTTAGATTTAAGGCTAGACTTGTAGCAAAGGGGTTCACTCAAAGAGAGGGATTAGATTATAATTAAATATTATCCCCAGTGGTAAAATATATCACTATAAGAATGATTTTAGCCTTAGTAGCACATTTTAAATGGGAACTTGAACAACTAGATGTAAAGACTGCTTTTCTTCATGGTACCTTGGAAGAAAAGATCTTTATGAAACAACCTGAGGGCTTTACTGTTAGAGGTGAACATGATCTTGTATGTTTGTTAAAGGGGTCTTTTTATGGCTTAAAGCAAGCTCCTCGTCAATGGTATAAAAGGTTTGACATGTCCATTACTAAGATAGGTTTTAAAAGAAGTCAATATGATATGTGTTTATATTATAAAGGTTCTTCTCGTGGTATTAGTATCTTTTTACTGCTATAGGTTGATGATATGTTACTGACTAGAAAAAATGTAGAGGAAATTTAGAGAATTAAGACAAGTCTGAAATTTGAATTTGATATGAAAGATTTAGGGGTTGTTAGAAGGATTTTAGGAATGGACATTGTTAGAAACATAAATAAAAGAAATTTATTCCTAAATCAGAAATATTATTATGATAAAATTTTGAACAAGTTTTCTATGTATGATGTTGTTCCTTCTAGTGTACCCTTAGCAAATCACTTTAATTTGTCCACTGCTCAATGTCCTAAAACTGAGCAAGAAAAGAAAGATATGAAAATAGTTCCTTATGCTAATACTATAGGATCTTTAATGCACACAATGATATGCACTAGACCTGATATTGCACATGCTATAAGTGTATGAAGTAGATTCATGACTAGCCCGGGTAGAGAGCATTGGGAAGCTCTTAAGTGGTTAATGAGGTACATTAGAGGTACTATGGATCATGGTTTATTGTTTAAACATAATACTGAGGGTGTAACTCTGAGAGGTTATGTAGATTCTGATTTTGCTGGTGATAAAGATAAAATGAGATCTACTACTTCATATATGTTTACTTTGTGTGGAAGTTGTATCAGCTGGAAATCACAATTATAGCCTATTGTAGCTCTTTCAACTAAAGAGGTTGAATATATAGCCACCACAGAAGCTGTAAAAGAGGCTTTGTGGTTGAAAGGTCTGTTAACTAAACTTAAACTATTACATCGTAAGGTAGCAATATTTTCTAATAGTCAAAGTTCAATTTTTCTATGCAAAAATCCTATTTTTCATGAAAGAACTAAACATATAGATGTTAAATTTCATTGTGCGAGATGTGATTAAGTTGGGGCTGATACAAGTTGTAAAGATTGCAACAGAACAAAAGTACTTTCTCTGAGCAAGTTTAGTGTGAGCAAAAAGCTGCTCAGAATTGAACTAGGATGATTTATTGAAGCTCATAGCTATGAAGCTGAAGTGAATTTTCTGTTTTCAAGTTTTTCTGTATCAAGGTGGAGTTTGTTAGTTATGATACATAAAATAGGAAACAACACCGTTTTACTTATTGTTATGTTTTATGAAGTGTAAAACGCACAGTTTCACTTGGCTGGTCTGTGTATATATTTATTCTATTGTTTAATCGAGTTGTATTGTGCAAGATTAGGGCAAGCCGAGTCTGTAACAATTAGGGATTCGCTCTAGGTGAAATCTCAGGTCTTCTTCTTCCTCTTCGTGTCTTAAGGTAACTAGGAGATCTTTCTTCAAGAAAGATCTGTGAGAGAGGTTGTAAACGGTTTATTGTTGTTTTTATTAATCTAAGTGTTAGATTGGTCTTAGGCTTGTAATATCCATATCAATAGAAAGCAAAAGGTTCAATCGGTGGAGCTAACAGAGGATGTAGGCAATATATGCCGAACCTCTATAAATTTGTGTTCTTGTGTTTTCTTTCTTTTATGCAATATAGTTCTTTGTTGTGTTCTTGTTACAACAGATATATATGCTAATTTCATTTATGTCGACATAAGAGAGAGCATGAACACCAACAATAAGTATATTGTACTTTTTTTTTTACACATAGGTTTTGTCCCATTGGATTTTCCTAGTAAGGTTTTAATGAGTCAGTATGGTAAACAATTCATCATAGATAAGAACCATCAATGGTAGGTATAATATTTGCATAAATCTACTATTTTTCTTTCGACAAGGTTTTTCCTTGAAAAGTTTTAACGAGGAAATTTAGCATCCAAAAATACCAGGAGTGATATATAAAAAGGAAATATACATTTATTCTCTTTTTCCTTTGTCATGGTTTTGTCCCACAGGTTTTTTTCTGACAAAGTTTTAGTGAGACAATTTTATATTTTCATGCACCAGAAGTGCCACAAAAGGTAGAAATACATCGTATGTACTTATTTTTTTCTTCATTAAGGTTTTGTCATACAAAATTTTCTTTACAAAGTTCCAATGAGGCAGATCAACATATATATTATCATACACATAAATATTATACTCTTTTTCCTTCTCTATGGCTTCGTCCCATTGGATTTTGCTAGCAAAGTTTTAACAAGGCATATTTGCATGTGATGGACATTCAAAAGGGATTACTAAAAATTTTATAAATGCTCATCAATATAATGAAACTTCCATAATGATTGTCATTTATATCTAGATGTATATAACCCTTGTAACTTATATAACCTTCTCAATTGTATCATATATATAAAAGCTTTTTGATGAAGTACATATACAAAACAAGATGAAATTCTCTTTCTATTTCTTTATTTCTTTTGTGTTCTACATTTCTTTTTTGTTCTTTATAATTTTCGCTCTTTTTATTATTATTAAAAACCTTACTTTATGATAATAATCTAATTTTTTTTTAAAATATAAATTCTTATTTGTCACTAATATGATGGAACACCAGGAAGTGTACTTTACTTCATCCATGTGACTGAGATTTACCCAAAAAAATAAAAATAAAAATAAAAAATCATAAAACAAATAATGAATATCACAAGTCTAATTTCTAATGACAATGATGAGTATCATCATGACCATTAGTAACAAATATTATTATCTTTAATGAAAAATTAAATAGAATATTATCTTATTTTTATAAAATTTTCAAATAGTTAATACAAATAAAATAGAAAGTTTAAATAGAAATCAAAATTATAATCAAATATGCATGTCCCAAGATCAATTCACATAGACCATAATCTGTATTTAACAAGATAAAGTTAAATTACTTAGTTATTAATGAGCTTGCAGCAGGTGATCCAGAAATCAATAGCGGTCAACTCCTGTCAACTAAATATAACCACAGCTATCGAATGAGTCTCTCCATCTCCAACCTAACTCTCTGTATTCTCTAAAACCTACCCCAAAGCTCATTTCTCTATTGACAGAGAACATAAACCAACAACCCCACTAAAAATGCTTCCTTTCTAAACAGAGGTATTGTGGCTTATATATATATATATATAAACATATTATTTTAAATTTATAATTAATATTGATAATAATAAATAATAGTAACTAATAATAAACAATAATAATTACTCGTAAAATTGACAAAAGACATCTGAATTTTAAGAGAGTCTAAGTTCTTTCGTCCAATGGGTCATTGATGGGATGCAATTTATATATATTTTATATACCTTAATACTTGATTTGAGCATGTTTTATTTACTTAAAATGGATTAATTTATATTTTTCTATGTTTTAGGTGGATTTGAGCTTAAAGTGATGAAAAATGAAGAAACAGTGGCAAAATCGTAATTAAACAGAAAAACTGAAGAAGCAGTGGCAAAACCATAATTAACTGGACGTTGGCAGCAAGGCAGTGCAGCCCAGGTGTAGTGCTCAGGCGCCTGGCCAGGCGCCTGGATGGACGCAAAGTTGGTCCGTTTAGGCACGTTTTTGTGTGTTTTGTAGCCCTAGGTTTTTAGTTTAAATAGGTTTAAGTTATCTTGTAATAGGGTAGCCGTTTTTAGAGCAAAAACAACAAAGAATTGAGATTTCTAACAACTATGAGTAGCTAAATCTCTCTCTTGGGTAAGAGTATCGTTCATTGCTAAAGTTAAGGTGTGAGACTTGGTTTATAAGTTTTAATTCTATTATAATTATTCAATTTGTGTTCTTCCAATTTATTTGTTTATTATTCAATTCTCTTTTGATTATAATTTGGATCCGTTATAATTATTTGTTGATTGGGTATTTGCTAATTAGGAATTCAATCGTATTGAATGTTCTATGTTTAGTAGCACTTTGATTTTAATAATTGCATGCTAAGCTTTTGTTAATTTCTTAGGAGAATGCATAATAGATTAAAGTTTTACAACGTTTGTAGGACTTGTTTATTGTTGGTTGCTATTGTTCTTAATGCTGTTCTGATTTAATTTAGATCACGTTGGTTTAGATATTTTAGAATTAGGATTAATTTACGATCGTATCTGAATTAATTAATTGTGAGAGTTAGAATAAAATTGGCTGTGCTATTTTATTCAATCCAAGATTGAATGATTATTTTTGGATATATTTTTGTCTGTGATCACCTATTCTTTAGTAATTGAAGATACTCTGGCCCAAGGTTTTCTCCAATTGTTATTTTCAATATTTATTAATTTGTTTGCTTTAATAATTGAATTTCCCAACATAAAATTCCCCTTTAATTTTTATAATTTTACTTTAATTGGAATAGATCGAGTTTGATTATCAGTTTCTGTGGAATTGACCTGAACTTACTGCTACTACGGTAGTGTTTAAATTCAGTAATTAATTTTGGTGTTTACGACACGCATCAAATTTTGGCGCCGTTGCCGGGGACTGTGTGTCAATTTCTTTCTATTCTAATTTTAGTGTTAGTTTGCTTTGAGATTTTGTTGTTTCAGGTGCATGACTAGACTATCAAAAGAAAGAGATCTGAGCTTAGACAGTGATTCTGAATTTGAGGAGATGGCAGCCCCTGCTAACAACAACAGACCTCAAACTTTAAAGGAGTTGGCTGCTCCAAATTTAAATTCTCAGCCTCTTTGCATTGAATTTNTTTTAATAGTTAAATTGGATGAAACCTATCAAAAAAATTAACTGTAATACTCGAATATGAGTTTAAAAAAATTTAAAATGAAATCTAGAATGATAAAAACAGGCAAATTAAATTATTATGTTGATTGGTCAAAAAGAATATAAATATATATAATAATAATAATGTAAATATTAATAATCATGGTGAATAATGACAAATAGCATTTTAGGTTATTCATGTTTCATTAACTAGGGAATATTTCATTTACGCGTTTTGAGATTTAGAGTTTTAGGACATCTTTTAAGTTTTCAATTATATTATTTACACTTTTTTGGTTTTCAATTATTTTTATGGCTAGTAAAGTTAAATTACTTTTTAAATTATGTTTGTTTTTTCTTTTTGTAAATTTTTTTGTTGATTTTACGAACATTAATTTGAAGACTTTAATTTCTTTAATAAATATTTTTAATTAATTTTAGTTAAATTATTTGATAATTTTTAATTTTTTTAAAATAATTTTTTTTAACTAGGTGATAACTTGTTAAATATATTTAACTAAATGTATAAAAATGTTTTATAATTTGTTAAATATATTTAACTAAATGCAGTTATCAAATATATAATTTACATAAAAAAATTATCTAATTAAAATTATTATATAGTTTTTTTTTTAAATTGTAAAATTATCACATAGTTTAAATAAAAATTAATGAAAAATATATATAAAAAAGTTTGAAGTCTCCAAATTAATTATCACAAAAAATAGAAATTTTTTTGAAATTTTCAAATTAATGACTGAAAAAAAATAAAAAAAAATTCAAAAGCAAACAACTTTATTGAAGGCATAAAGATAATTTAAACTGCTAAAGAAGTGTAGATGATATAATTGAAAACCTGAGATATGCTTTTGTAATTACTCCAAACTTCACGGAATGCAAATGAAATTTTTCCTTAAATTAATTTTGCTACTAATAAAATATGTTATATGAATTGAGCAAGTAACTTAAACAAACTTAAAATTTAATCTCTAAAATTTAAAACATAAACTGCTATACAGACTTATTTTTTTCAATACATTTTTATATGGTTGCTTAATCTTTTGTTTTGAATATTTAATTCAGCTATTAACAGCACATAGAAGATGGCAAGCATTTAGAGGGAATAGCTCGGACTCCAAAGACCTGCTATTCAGCGTGAAGAAGTCATCACTGCTTCAATTCAAGACCCAACTGGATGTATTCTTGGCTGCTAATACAAAAGAAGATGTTTTTGATTTCAAAATCAAAGGGAGTTGGTTTGAAAGATCATGCACCATTTATGCTCCAGATGGTCACACTATCATTGCCCAGGTAAGATGGTCATTTTTGAGTCATTTGTCTTTTGTTATCTAGTTTTTGCAAATACTAATTAACCAATAATTATCCATTGCTTTTATAAATTATGTTTTTCGATGTGAATGCAGATGCATAAGAAACACAGCGCTCAAAGCATTTTGCTAGGGAAAGACACCTTTGGAGTCACTGTCTACCCTCATGTCGATTACGCCTTTATAGTTGCTCTTGTGGTGATTCTTTATGAGATTAATGAAGACCGATCTGGGGAAGACTGAAACTTTTATATATAATATCATACCATATGTCTTTTGAACAAGCATTAATTTGTACCCAACAATGTGTGCTTTCTCGAATGAATATATAGCTTATAACTTGTTCTACATAAACTTTTGGTATCCTTACTGGCTATGCGTGTGGTTTTATAAAGCACTGGATCTGGCACATAGTGCTTTAAAGCTAATCAAGTAGATAAGATGCTGCTTTTACTAGTTTATCTACATCCTTAAATGCAATGTGGTTTTTTTGGATCGAAAGCAAAACAAAATGCTCTTATTTACCAAAACAAAACAAAACAAGACAAACAAAAAAAAAAAGGCTAGCGCAAAGCCACTGCTTTCTCTAGCAAAAGATACAGAATTCAAATTCTTCTCTCTCCCCTTCCAATGTAACAAAATAAAAATAAAAATCTATTAAATCTAGCTAGCATTCATATTACATTCTCTACAAACATGGGAAATAGGAGATCCTAATCTCTTCGTATTGAAATTCATAAAAAAATAAAAAATAAATCTCTTTTCTTTTTCTTTTTTTATCAAAAATACTTTTTGTATTGAGAAGTACACAACATATCATATTGTTTTAAATAAATATTTTTTATTTGTTTTACTTAACGTATTATCTCCATTGTGTAATTATCATTTATCTTTTCTTTTTTTGGTAGTTTAGTTTTTTAAGTAAATTGGCATCGATAGTCTTTTTAATTTTTCCATCCATTAGCTGTTAACTTTGCAGGAATATTTTAATCTTTCCATGCCATTTTCATTCTTTTACTCTTATTTTCTTCCTCTCAAAACCCTTTCCATCCATTACAGTATCACAACAACAGCTTCTCCTAATCAAATATCGTTTGCAATGTACATGAGAGAGTTTGCAAAGTAAGAAGAGTGAGAGAAAAATGATAAAAATGACTTGTAAAGACGAATATATCCATGCAAACTAACTATTGATGGATGAAAAAATAAATAGATAAATGCACTTTAGTACTATATACTTTGATAAACTTGCATATTAGGTCTTCAAGTTTCAAATATATCACATTAAAGCTCAAATTTACATTATATGTCATATTAGGTCTTCAAGTTACAAGTGTATCACATTAGGCCTTCAATTTACATTTAATGTCACATTAGACCTTTAAGTTTCAAATGTATTACATTAATCTTCTAATTTATATTTTATGCCACAATAAATTGGGCCACATTAAAATATTATTCTATGCCCCATATTATGATATAAAATATAAATTAAAAAATTAATATGGTACACTTAAAATTTGAGGGCTTAATATGGCTTAGAATATAAATTTAAGACTTAATATGATATACTTGAAACTTGAAGGTCTAATATAGCATAAAATGTAAATTGAAGGTTTAATGTAATACATTTAAAACTTAAATGCCTAATGTACAAGTCTATCAAGCTACCTAGTATTAAAGTACATTTATCTCAAAAATCAAAAGGACTAACGAGAATAATTTACTCATTACCAGTCCTTCTGAATTCAAGAAATTTACATCCAACTGAAAATTTCTCATTTATTTTCTTATCAGTTGGCCACAATGATAGATCAAACTCCATAAAATTTTAATTTTTTTTTTCTCTCAACTCCAACAAGAATATCTCCCAATAAAAAATTTCAAAACCAATTTTGTTGTCTATCGAAAACCCAAATTACTTTTATTGTCATAAACCAAAACCCAGATCAACTTATCAAGAAAATGTATAGATATTCCATGTCATCTTTATTTTTTCTATGCTGGAGGGAAAAAATTAATTGTTATGTGGGTTGTTATCGTTGTAATTAGGGAAACAAAATAATAAAAATAACAAATAGATGAAGTTCGTGTTAGATTGTGGAATTTTCATATGCTTTCAAAAGAAAAATAAATAGTTTGTAAAAATACTAGTGGTTATTAAGAGTGGACGAAAACTAACCGGATCGATGCAAAAGGACCGGTTCAGTTATACATCTATTGTTGGTTCTAGTCAGTTTTTACTTTTAAAAACCGAGTGGTTTGGTTCGGTGACTGATTATGGAAACTTTGTCGCCAAATCGACCAAACCTCACTAGCCCTCTTCAGACATCGTCACCTTATTCTTTAGATTTAATGTTAGCCTTTGATTTTATTTTTGAAGCCCTAACTCTCCTTTTCCTCCCCCTACACTAAAGCTGCTGGCAGAAACCTTCTGTCTACCTCTCTCCCTATTTGGTTTCATTTCCCTCTCCTCCTACACCAACACCTCATCTCATTTTCTCTCTCTAGACCTTTTGCATTCAGTCATTCACCACCGTGACATCACCATGGTGAGAAAGCTTTTTGACATTTCCCTCTCTCCCTTTCTCGTGTCGTGGCTTTAGCCTCTGGTTTCATTGGCGACGCGACTCATATCTAGATCTCAGCGGGGGCACCGACTCATCATCATCAATGAAGATTTTTTTTCCTTTCTGTTTTTTCTGTTTGTGCAACTACTTGTTGTGCATTTGTGACTTTGTTATGTATTTTGTTAGTTCTTCATTTTATTTTATTTTCATTATTTTCTTTTTAGAGATTCAAACTGCCCGATGAAAATTAATACCGACCGATAATTATCAAAGTTGTTTGTGCTGGTTGTACAAGGTGCTCAGTCGATTTTGGTTGGTCACTTTACCAAAATTGATAAATTTGATTCAGCGCAAAAACTAACTAAAAACTAGCCGAAACCGACTGAGTTTACCTCCAGTGATTATACAGAAAAACAATAGAATATGAATAAAAATCTAATAAATGAATGTGAAAGTTTTTATCTACTAAGCCAGAAGTAAAATTTATACTTTAACAAAATATCTAAAAAGTGAAAAGGAAAAAAAACTAAAGAGAAAATGATGAAGAGAGTTTGGAAGGCTTCGCGTTGTAAGATAGGCTGGGCAAAAACAAATGGAAAGTGGCTGGCGAAGAACAAGAAAAAATAAAATAAAAAAGTATTTAAAAAAAGCATTTAATTAACAAGGTTTTTCAGTGGGCGCAAAAACCTTATCAATTGGTGCAGTCCATTCAAGTTTTTCTCCATTGCATAAAAAAAAAAATAATAATAATTATATGCCAGAACAAAACCCCATCAAAAAAAGATAGCAAAGGTGTCCGAATCAACTTTCCATGGTGAGGTGATTTCCAAGTAAACTCTACCATCCAGTTTTCCAGTGAAACTCCGACCACATTGTGGGAGATACCAGATACCAAATGGAGCAGGCAGACACAAAAATGAAAGGACTTCAGGACACACTCCAGGAACTGAGCCTACAGCTAGAAGCTGAAGGAAGGAACTGTGGGGCAGATAGGGTGTTGTTGGGCAAACTACTAACCTCAAGGGTTATCAGGAAATTTGCAGTAGCTGAAATCATATCCAAAACATGGGGGATGAAGGCAAAGGTCCAGATAGAAAAGTTAGAAGACAACACTTTCAAGTTCATGTTTATAACCCTGCAAGAGAATGATAGAATTTTCAGGGGACAGCCATGGTCCTTTAATGGAATCCATATGGTACTAAAAAAATGGCCGGGGAATGTAGCGATACAACAAGTCTCTTTTCAAACGACTACCTTTGTGATGCAGATTCACGGCCTTCCACCGATTTTTATGCATTCTGGAACTGCGGAAAAGATAGGCAATGCAGTGGGTGTGGTGCATGCTGAATTTCTATCCAGGAAGTGTGTAGTTGCTCAGAGGTTCCTGCGGATCAAACTGGATATTCCGATTGTGTTCCCTCTGCCAGCCGGATTTTTTCAAAAACAAAATGATATGACGGAAAGCTGGATCCAGTTCAAGTTTGAGCAATTGGGTGACTTTTGTTACAAATGTGAGATGATTGATCATGTCATTAAGAGATGCAGTTACAAAGAACCTTCCACGGTCTCATCTACAGAAGGAATCATAGCGCAAACTTACGGCCCGTGGATGAGAGCTGAGCACGCCGAAAACCTAAGGTTCATCACTCGCCCCCAGGAAGAAGAAGTCAAAAGAAGTTTTGCTAAAAGTAGGAAGGTTTTCGAGTTGGAAAACCAGCTTGAGAATTGTGAAACCCTATGTCAGGAGTTGGAGAAAGCACTGACTAATCCAGTAGCAAATAACAAGGGGCAGAAAATAGCTATGGTTCAATGTCAGGAGCTAGGAGCAGACAACAGGGAGCTGGAAAAAGCTGTGGAGCAATGCTAGGAGCTAGGGGCACTAAATCTAACCCTAGGAAAGCACTATCCAAAAGAAATGGCAGACTATCAAGCTTTGATGTTGCACTAGGTTAGGTTGGCTAACAATGACCCACAGCTACTGGCCCAATGGGCCATGAAAATGGTTAATAATATATCTCTATTCCACTTCTCCACATTACATGAAGGAACCAGTTGTGGATCTGCCGGTTTAGACCTAGGCCCAGCTCAAATACACCCACCAAATGAGCTGGAAAATCTGGGTCAGATGCGAAGGAGAAGCCCGGGAGGAAGAGGCCGAGTTATTAAGGAGGATAATCCAAGAAAAAGCCCAGAACTCTCTTTTTGGAGGAAATTTCGGAGAGCAACAACTCATGCACTGAGACACCTTATATTAACTTAGGTAGTCCATCACACACTCTTGAATCGCAAGTCCCTTCGACACCGTAGAGGGAGCTTAGGGAAGAGCATCTGGTAGACGGAAGTTTTCAGGTGGGATCGGGAAGAGAAACATATGGCCAAGGTAGCAGTCAGAGAAGATGGAAGAAGGATGCCAGGAGAGGTAACCGAAGGGATACGGGTGGAATACAGATAACAGAACAACCGGATTTCCGAAGGGCCGAGCCATGCCCCCCCCCCCCGGCGCGGCACCATTAAGAGTATTCTCATAGAATTGCAGGGGCCTGGGAACTCAGATACAGTCAATGCGCTCCGAGGGTACTGCAAGTTAGTCCAACCCCACTGTATTTTTCTAATGGAAACTAAGGGATCGGGAGTTAAGATTGAAAGACTTAGCTACAAACTAGGCTTCAGTCATTGGGTGTCAGTGGATGCTAGGGGTCTCGCGAGAGGTCTAGCCCTCTTGTGGGTCGAAGACATATGTTTGGAGGTTAAATGGAAGAATGATAGATGCATTTGTAGTGAAATTGATGGAAGGGAGCTGGAGAAGTGGCAACTTTTTGGATGCCATGGAACACCGTATATATCAGAAAAGGCTACTTTCTGGGAAGGAACGAAAGAAACAATTTTACAATGCAATGTCCCTTGGATCATCATAGGGGGATTTGAATGAGGTAGTTGATGAAGAGGAGAAATTGGGTGGCAGGGAAATTTGGAGGAGGAAGCTCTTCTTAAAAGAATTTATCCAGGGGGTTGGAGCTGTGGATCTTGGGTTCAAAGGCAGGAAATACACTTGGGAAAACAGGCATTTGGGTACTCACCTCATTAAGGAAAGATTAGACCGTGCTCTTGCTAGCAAAGAATGGCTGCACCTTTTCAGTGAGGCACAAGTAGAGCATCTCATGATGCAAGAATCAGACCATGCTTCTATTTTGCTAAGGACGGCAATAGAAGACTTGAACGGGAAATGCCCTTTCTGATTTCTCAAGGCATGGGGAGATGACAGATCTAGTCAAGAGGTAGTGAAGTCTGCATGGACCCAATATGTTAGAGGAGGAATGGAAGGACACAAGCTGATGAGAAGACTCTACTAAACCTGTTCGGCTTTGAGGACTTGGAATAAGGATCACTTTGGCTTAGCTCATCTCAAAATCAGGGATTTGGAAGCAGAATTGAATAAACTGCAAATGAATGAAAATGTAGACAGAAGCCAGCTAATGAAAGTGGAAATTGACCTTAGAGAACAACGGATGAGGATGGAAAGTATTTGGCTCCAAAAGTCCAGAGAGCTTTGGTACAAAGAATGAGACCGTAACACCAAGTATTTCCATACAAGTGTCTTAGTTCAGATGAGAAATAACAAGATTAACCGAATACTAGATAAGGGGGTTTGGCTACATAGCAAGGAAGAAATCTGTAATTATTTTGTTAGAGCGTTCGACTCGCTTTTTCGATCTACCAATCTTATTATTGCTGATGAGATACGGGAATTAGGGAGAGCTGAGGTTTCAGAAGCTGATAATAATGGAATCATGGCAATCCCTTCGGTGGAGTAGATCAAAAAAGCCATATGGAGTCTTCACCCTATGAAGGCCACAGGCCCTGATGGATTCTCTGGAATCTTTTACAGGAATTATTGGAACATAGTCAAAGATCAAATTATTCTTTTTGTCCAGGAGTGCTTTCGGACAAGAGGAATGACAAAAGGGGTCAACAAAACATTCATAGTGCTTATTCCAAAACCACGCAGCCATCAAATTTCAGTAATCTACGACATGTAAGCCTATGCAAATTCAATTACAAGGTGGTTTCAAAGCTGTTAGTTATGAGAATGAAGCATATTTTTCCTACAATTGTGTCTCTAAATCAAGGAGCCTTTGTAGGGGGTAGGTGAATAGCGGAAAATACCATAGTTGCTCAAGAGTTGGTCCATAAAGTGTGGCAACATAAAGGGAAGCAAGGGCTGATGATAGCCAAAATAGACTTAAAGAAGGCTTATGACCAAATGGAGTGGTCCTTTGTGGATAAAGCTTTTGAGGCATGGGGCTTCTCCAAAGAGATTCGGTTTATGATTTTTTACTGTGTTTCCACTGTGAGCTATGAAATTTTGGTCACTGGAAGAGTGGCTGGCAGAGTTGAACCAGCCAAAGTTTTGAGACAAGGGGATCCTTTATCCCCTTATCTCTTTATTCTTAATGCTGAAGTACTTTCAAGACTTATAGCAAATGAGACAGGAATCCATGGGATCAGTGTGAGTAGAGGAGCCCTGCCCATCACTCACTTGTTGTATGCGGATGATTTACTGTTGGCATCCCGGGAAATTAATGCAAATGCTATGGTTAAGTGTTTAAACTACTTTTGTGTTTGGTTTAGTCAGCAAGTTAATACAGACCAGTCAAGTATTATGTTTTCCAAAAACACTAAACCAGTTGCTCAAAGAACCATCAAGATGATATTTGGATTCAAGGAAATGAGAGGTGAAGGAGAATATCTAGGGAACTTCCTCATTTTTGGCAAGAATAAAGAGAGGAGTTTTGGGAAGCTAAAAGAAAGATTATCTCGGAGGTTAGAAGGGTGGAGGAGCCAGCTGCTATCCAAAGCGGAGAAAGCAACTCTTATCCGATCAATGGCTCAAGCAATTCCAGTTTATACCATGTCCACATTCAAAGTTCTCAAAGGAGTGTGTGGTGAGCTGGATAGGTTGGTGAGGAGATTCTGGTGGGGTGCAAAGGCCAATTCCAGAAAGGGGTTTGCTAGTAAATCTTGGAGATCGATTTGCAAACCAAAAAGGGAAGGAGGTTTAGGATTCCGAATGTTTGAACACATTAATCTAGGCCTCTTCAGAAAATTAGGATGGAAGATAGCAAATGGGGATGAAAGCCTTTGGGTAATGGTGATGAGGAAGAAATATATGAAAATTGGGAACCTTTTCAATTGCAAAAAGAAGACAGGCGCAGCATACTATGCTCTAGTTAGGTAGTAAGAGCTGGAGCGTGCTTCAAAGTTGGAAATAGAATATCTATAGACCCTTGGAAAGGCCCTTGGATACCATGGAGTCAAGGAAAAGTGCTCAAACCTAGAGAAGGTAATGAAGTGAATAACATCTGGTGTGTGGCTGATTTGATAAATGAGGAAAGAACAGGATGGAAGGAAGACTTGCTCATTGCTCTGTGTGAAGATGATATGAGAGAAGCAGTGAAAAGGATTGAGTTACCTAGAATGGTAACACAAGACAAGCTTTTGTGGACCGGGGCAAAAGATGGACATTTCTTAGTTAAAAGTTGTCACAATCTCTTGAGAGGAGTGGATGAGATGGGGGAAACTGACCGGATTTGGAAATTGATATGGGAGGCTAATCTTCATGAAAGGGTCAAGCTATTCCTGTGGAGAATTGCTGCTAATACCTTACCGATCAAGCAACTACTAAAGATCAAACTTGGACTTAGAGACTCCAACTGTGTTCTGTATAGGGAAGCTGAGGAGACTCTGCTGCATCTCTTTCGAGAATGCCAAGTCACCAGAGCAATCGGGTTTGCAAGTAGATAGGGTATCAGACTTGATGGGGGGAATGAGGAAAACATCATTGAATTCATCAAAGGCTATCTGAAAGTGAAGGGCAGGCCCAGAGAGAGCTCCCATGGAGGAAAGACTACTACCAGTCATTTTTTTCATCTTTGTTTCACACTGTTTGGTCTTTAAGAAACATGGCCTTTTTTGAAGGTATATTGTGCTGACTGTCTGTCAATGCGGATGAAGCTTGGAAAGATGGGAAGGGAGCAATGGCAGTTGTGGTTCGGGACAGCAAAGATGGTTTTTTGCTTATTGCAACTAAAATAGTTATAGCTGGATGTGCCGAGGAGGCAGAGGTTAAAGCAATTAATTAGGCATCGGCGATGCTTGAGAGTACAAATTGGGAGAAGCTTGAATGGGGGTGTTATGCAGCTCAGGTGGTTGACCAGATAACTCAACCGGGGGAGGCTTTGAAATGGACTACTAGAAACCATGTTCTGGAGATAAAGAACAGATTTTTGGTTAATATATGGCAAGTTGTTAAGGTGTCTAGAGAGTCGAATAGTATTGCAGATTGTGTTGCTAAATTGGCTCTTCATGCTGAACATGATTTATTTTTTGTAAACTGCACCGTGGGGAGTCTTCCTCCCCCACTGCAATCTGCTGTCTTAGCCGAGCTTGCTGTTGCAAGAGGCTAGATGGCTTTCGGCCTTATTCTGGGCTTTTTTGTGCTTTCACTGCAGGTTTATTTTACCAAAAAAAAATTACCAAAAATTAAAAACACTTTCTCCCAAATCATTTATTGGATGGTTAACATTTCAACCCATAAAGACACCTCTTAGAAGTTCAATACAGGCCTCATTTTAGGAATTCAAAATAGGGCGAATTGTTTCTCCTGAATCATTGGTTTTGGCCCTTTTAGTATAATTGCAGGATGATTGTGTATGAAAGTCCATTGCAAATCACTTTCGAAAATAGTAGCTTTGAAGAAAAAAACTAACTGACACTCATATTTATGAGTGAAAAAAGTTATAGTTCATATCTTGACAAGCCCTATTATATTTCAGTATATCTCATGTCTGTTAACACCAAATGACACATGACTTCTCTCTTGATACCTATAATACTAACATAAAATATATTTTTATTAAAATAAAAAAAATATAAAAAATGTCCATTGCACTCTCGCAAAATAAACTTAATTTCTTGTGAATAAGGATCCAAAATCAAAGATAAAACCTAAAACCAATCAAAAAATTATTTTATCATGATCACAGTATTTTTTAAAGAAGGGCATAATTCAAGCTTATTACTTCAATAAATGTGAATGTAAAAGCACTTTACTACTAGGCTAAACTTCATTTTTTAAAGCATCTCCAATAGAATGTGCATTGCTAAAATTAACATGTTATATAAATAAACAGATATTATTTTGAAAAAATGTGCTCCAATAGTAATGTATATAATGAATTTAGAACTAATATGTATTGGTATTATTAAGATGAATGTCTATTTTTAAAAATTCTGTCAGACATAAAATTAAATTTAAAAAAATATATATATATAATTTGCTTAAAAATTAAAAATAATTGATTAAATATATTATTAATTAATAACTATAAATAATATTTATGTACATTATCATTAAAAAATAATTTTTAAATTAATTATTAATTTATACCATAAAAATTTAAATAATATTTATTTTTCCATTGCATATATACAACAATCCACATCAGATTATGTTATGGGCTCACAGAGTGCTTTCTGTGCGAAGTTTCCTAAACTTATAAAATCCAAAAGGCCATTAAAGAATGCGAGAAGTCAACCTTCCTTATCGGCTCCGATACAATGCAGAAGTTTCCTATATATTAATGGCATTTTGTTTGCGTGTATTGGAAACACAATCACTCTCCATTTACTACCAAAAAAGCAAATTAAAAAGCCTTTCAGATGAATCTCATCCCGGAAAACAACTTACGGTAATTTCATGTCCACGACATTGTTTGCATGCCAGACTGCTCGTCAGAAAGCATTATAAATGCTGGTTTTTCTTTTCTTTTTGGCTTTGCTGCAAATCTCTCCTGCCATCGTTCTGTCCTGTGAAGAAAAAAAAAATCAGGTGTTCACTCAACCATTTATTTTTGCCGAATTAGATAAAATAATTAATATGTATTTTAAAATAATTAAATCGATATTTTAAAATTAATTTTTTTTTATCTCTTTTTGTCATTTTTTAATATTTTAATAGAAAAAATTTGTAGAGATAAATGGTTAAAGCTAAGTTGTTTGGGTTCATTCATAATTATATCTTTTTATCATTCAACATTTTTTCATTAATTAAATTAAATTTTTTAAATATAAAATTAAAGCTTATTTATGTTCATTATTGACACTCTATGTTTATCATGTGTAAATTAATTATAAATTTTAAAAAATTTATGTAAATATACATTAACCAATGGTAATATTACTTTACTAAATTTTTCACTAAGAAATGGACAAATATTAATATGAGATTTTGACAGGGATTTCGTATACTACAAGGCAATACTTGTCTATACGGAGAAGAACCACGTTTAAGCATAATTTTGTTGATTTTATAATTTACTCATCTCAAAATTATTGGCAAAACTTGAATTAATTATATGTCTATTCAAGCAAACAAACAATAGGCTAACAATATTTATAGGCTTGTTTCTAATACTAAAATCATTAATTAAGAATACACCGTCTATTTATATTAATTCGACTAAATTTAGATGAAATTTTCTTCTTTTTAATTTAGAAAATATTGAAATCTCTGGGGAAAAAAAACAATAGGCTAACAATAATAGTTCAACACATTCGGATTAAAAGTAAGAAGAATTTAACAAAGTTTTTTTTTAAAATTCGGTTACCAGTCAAGGGTTTGAAATTTGAATAAAAAACCCTTTCGTATGTCTTCGAACAAAAAAAGGTCCATATATCATCAGACTGTCGCTACGAGGACAGAGGCTTAATTAGAAAACCCAATAAATAAATTAGAAAAGTTTTTTGTTGGAAATAAATATTTTAATAAGTTTTGGTTTATTTGTTTTATGCGCCAATAGAAAAATGGAAAGTGACTCCATGTCCATTGGGAATGCACACAGATATATATTATGTCTTTCATATGCATATGGTGGTGGTTGCAATTGTATGAGAACCGAAAGGGATAAGCATTGACTAGTAATAATTTGCTTTGTTGGCTTTTTGATGTTTTCAATTGTCACTAGGAATCAAAAGTGCTGAAAAAATACTGATAACACAGTGATAAAGATTTCTTTATGCACATTGAGTGTGCATATTTTGACCATAGAAAAAATAAAAGATCATGAGTAATTAAAGCCTCACGTAGCCATCAAAATGTTTGGAAAAAAAATAAATTCACTTCGATTATGTGATAAAGACCTTTACAAAAGGTAGGCACATAAAAATAATTCTAGTGTTGATGATGATTTCTACCTTTGACCAATGAAAATATGAAATCTAAGAATTTTTTTTATCTAACGCTTTGGAGAGGGAATGATATGAGGTGCACGTGTTTCGTATTTTAATACGAAAAATTAAAATAAATTAAATTATCTAATAGTCCAGAAAATAAATTAAATAATGAAGTATTTCTCTATTGTACGTTTTCCAGGTGGCAAATTATCTTTTAATTCAAACCTATCAAGAATAATATTCAAAACGATTTCAGAAAAGGGCGTTTCATAGAATCATAGTCTTTTTTTTTTTTTTTTTCTTAAAAGAATCATAGTCTATGCAACCAAAAAACACTATCCTATATACTTGTAGCTACGTCTTCCTGATAATTGTAGTTATATGTTGGCTACAAGTACTTATGCTTGTTCGTGATCTATTTCTAATTTTTTTAAATATATTTATGATCCAGAAAATGTTTAAATTAATACAATTGTTCAGTCTTTGATCAATCTTTATTCTATTTTTAAATGGTAAAAACTGTTATCTTCGTCATCTAATAATCTCCTGTCGAATTCAGCAAAAGAAACTAATTTAGACTACAGGTCTAGATCAATATCTTATTCTTGCTATTCAAACATAACAATAAATTATTTTTGAAATTTTCAAAAAAATTATTAATCACCGAATAAATGAAGGATACTCTCACATTCATTTTGAGACAATTCCCATTATTCTAAATTTTCATGACAGACAAAACATTTCAGCCACTGCTCGAATGTCTATTTTAAATAGAACGTTGATGCTTTATGAACATGTTGTAATTGACTTAGCTATTGTTACTTTGAATAATGACAGTGTTATGCTCACTTTTTATCCCAATTTTAACATGCTTCTTAAATATTCAAATCTCTCATTTGCCTTTCAAATTCAAGTTTAGATACAAAAGGCTTCTCAAATTGGCAATGCCTTTGCTGCACCATTCATCACCAGCTGATCTATCGAGTCTAATATCATGTTATCAACCTTTGTTTTTCTGTTCAAAAAATATGTTCTGTTTTTGTCATCAACAGTTTTAAAATACTTTTTGTGTCGTCCATAAGTCTTTGAAAGGAACCAAATGATTCATTATTGTTTTATGAGCACTTATAACCATATAAGCAATAAACTAGGTAAATCTACTTATTCCTTTTTTTATAAATCTACTAATTACATAGGGATAATAGAAACTTTTCTAAAAACTACTCTACATCTAAACTATAATAAGATGAAATAAATAAATAAATAATTTTCCTAAAATTTGTCATTTTACACTATCACCTATTTCTTCCTTATATTCTCATATATCCCATAATTATAAGGAGAAGAAAAAAATAATTTTGGTCGTGAACTATTTCCGAATAGATTTTTTTTTTTTATTATAATGGAGATTTGGTATTTACATATACAAAAGGATTAAAGAGCAACTCCAATTCCTTTTATTATAAGTTCCCAAAAACGGCAAGACTCACACTGCAATCCAAATCAAACCACAATAAATTCTTTCCATTGGCACGTAAACTCTGTCATCCATAGTTCTCCCTACGCCAAGAACCCATGCATCTCGGAGTACTCTACTTCTTGTTGTCTTTGAAAGCATCCCATCGCCATCAATTTCACTCTTCTTTTTTCTAAAAAAATGCTAAAGTACCAAAAACATTTAGGATTAATTTTTATCAATTTCCCTTCAAAATTAAATCTTTTTAATTTAAAAAAAATCATAAATCTGACTTAAATACAATTTAATTTTTTATTTTAAAAAATATGAAAACATTTATTTAAATTTAAATAGTCATCACTTTTATCTGTTATTGTTTGATTTACACTATTTAAAATTATATCATATGCATTCTTTGTAATTTTTATTAAATTAAAATTTATAAAGTCTAAATGACATATTTTTGTAAATATACCAATGTCATGTATCAATATTTGATTGACTTATATTAATTACGCTTATATTTTTAAAAATTTATTTATTATTAAATTATATTAATATGTAAAAAAATAAATTATAAACACAAAAAAATTAATATACATGGTGATAGATTTATTTAATATCTTTAACATTATTCTTTCTTTTCTATATTTGAAAACAAAATAGTAACAATAATAATAAATAATGTCATGTGGTGGGATATTAGATAATTAAGCTTGGTCCTTATCAAAATTAAGCTAATTAGTCAAAGATCTACAGCTCCAACCACTCAAGCGGCTTCCAACATTGTTTATTTTCTGGCTTTGTAAATTATAAAATCCTATAATCTAATAATTTTTATTTATTATTATAAAAGTTACATAAGCTTACTGATAAATAAAAATAAAAATAAAAATCATGATTTGCGTGGGCTTATCTCGAGTGGATAGTGGGACAAATAATCACAAAGAAAAAGGTAAGGTTATATTCGTAAATCTGACATGTAGCCTGGGGAGAAATAAGAAAAACAAGGATTAAATATTAAAAGAGACAAAGCCGTCCCCTGATTTTGACGCATAATAATCTTTTTGTCCAGTCCGCAGCCACCCCTGTCCCCACTCACATTATTGATTATTCCACTCCGACCTTTCACAAGTTCTATAACCATTTTACTCTTTCCACCCCACCATTGGGATTGAAATTACATTTCCTACCTCTAGTCACAAAAAAAAAAATTAAAAAAATTAAAAAGGGAAAAAAGTATTTCATGAAAGATTAATAATATAGAAATAATTTATTTAGACCTTTTAAAAACAATAAAATAATTTTTCAGTTGTCAGTTTTTATTTTTTAATTTAACAATTACAAATTATTATTATTATTATTTGTTTAATTGGTAAAATTAACTATAAAAACTAAAAATTGATGATATCCTTTTAAAATATTAAATCCAAATATAATTATGATAAAACTGAAAGTTCTAAATAAAAATAATCCTAAAGAATTCGCGGTAATAATCAAAAAACAGCAAAAAAGGCGTGAGAAAAGAAGCAAAAGACTTTGTCAGAGATTAACCACTCGTGGGGTATATTAGTGACAATTTACTCGCTTTTATGACTCACTATGAGCTTCGTTTTTCGGAGCGTCTGTGACACGTGCGCGTGGGTTTTGATAGTTTGTGGGGACAGAAAAGCATATGAAAACGGAGACAAGAAGAGATGAGGGGCTTGGGATAGACGGATTGATAGAACATTCAACGAAAATAAAAACGAAATTTTCGGTAAATGAAGAGAGAGAGACATAGAGAGAGAAATAAATAAAACAAAACAAGAGAGAGAAAAGCAGATAAAAGTTTTTGATTATTATTTTTTTTATAAATTTTTATTTTTGATTTTATTGATAGGTGTGCGAAGACAGGGAAGGCACCGAGAAATTTCCGAGTAAATTTCTTTTTTCTTTTCTTCTAGGGCTTCGGAATTTTCCACTCATCCAAACAACAATAATGGCGCGGGTGTATTTTCCGCTAAAATAAGGCGTGGAATATCAGCTTCTTGTTGATTTTTTTGTTCGTTTGTTTATTATTTTTATTTTATTTTTCTTGGTACACAAACGGAAAGTTTCTGTTGTATCGGAAAGTAAGAGAAAGCAGAGAGAGAGGGAGAGAAAAGATGATGGCCATGGCGACTTCATCGTCGTCTTCTTCAGCTACAGTAGCTGTGGAGAAGGCGACGAGCGATCTTCTAATAAGCCCTGATTGGACTATGAACATCGATATCTGTGACTCCATCAATTCTCATCACTGGTAATTTATATCAGAATAAACACTTCAAAGCTCGTACTTTTTGCTTTTGTTTTCTTTTCTTTTAAATTTTACGGGGTTGACTTTAATTTCTTTCGCCCTAGGCCTTTTATGTCTTATTAAATAAATAACGTTTCAATCAGATTATACTTTCTGGAAAATAGATTTTGCGATTGTTGAATTAATGTCTTCTTCTTTTTTATCCTTATTTTTTTAGTTTGGTTGAGTAAATTTTGACGAGAAACTCGGAAAGTTATATATATGTATGTTCATACATATTAGACAATTGTAGTCTTTTATTTTAACGTTCTTGTTTTCCATGTTTTCGAAAGTAGAGATTGAGGCTATATTAGAGGAGGAGATTGCGCTTTACGGGAAATAAATTTCTTACTCTGATGAACTCTTTAGATTCATTACTTTTACCTGAAGCGTTGGCTTGGTGAAGTTTCACTTCATAATTTTCAATAATAACTTTTTAATTTTCAATAAAACGCACAGGCAGGCAAAAGATGTAGTAAAAGCTTTGAAAAGAAGGTTGCAGCATAGGAATTCTAAAGTTCAGCTGCTCTCTTTAACGGTACGCTTTGTTTCAACCTTTATTTCCTACTAGAATCTAAAAATTATATAAGTGATTTATTTCGTGATAAATTTACTTTTGTAGCTTTTGGAGACAATGGTGAAGAACTGTGGTGACTATGTCCATTTTCAAATTGCTGAGAGGAATATACTAGGGGAGATGATCAAGATTGTGAAAAAGAAGGTTAGTCTTAAAGATGTTGTCGCCTGGTATAGTAATCGATTAGGAGCTATATTTGGTTCTGATTCTCATGTTTAAAGCTTAGTAATTATTTTTCCCTTTTACATAGTTTTTCTTTCATATAAATAAAAGATAAAATCACATTTATTTATAATGAAAAGCAAAATACTAGTGAGAATTGAGACCAAATCGTGCTTTTCAATGATGGGATTGTTTCCGCAAAAACCTTGGAAATGGATTTTTTCAAGACCTTGTTAAACTTGATTCTGAATCATGCTTCCTCTGGAGGTTTCACTTCTTTCAACTATTTCAGTGATGTTTGAGACCTTAGGATTTACTCTTTTATAAAGGCTGCTCCTTGTGTATATGTCTATATTTTTATTTTCCTGCTTTTTCAGATTGGTTTATACCCCTTTAGCACCTTTCCATATTTACTCGTCAATTTTTTGTCAAAAATATTCTCTATGCCCTTAAGATTCTATGCTATCAGTGACTGAAAGCCATATGGTTTAAATTGGTAACATGTTGGAACTGACTCTATTGCTGATAGTTTTTTTCCTTTGTTCTCTTATTTTTTTGCCTTGTTTTTACTGTTGAGGAATTTACTGGAATAGCTTATTTGTCCTCTTTATGCTGTTTTATATGCGCACTAATATAAATTGAATCCCTATTAGATTGAACTTTTCTTATTCATTTGACATGTTTCTGTAAAACCCTTGACAAATTTTCACAATCTACAGTGAAAATATCCTACCAGAGAGGTTGTGACCTGCCAATAGCTGGAGTTATGTTACCAGCTTTTGAAACAAGGATCTCTATTGATTTCTTTTTCCATCCTTTTGTTTGTTATTTAATTCCTGTTTGATGAATTTTGGCTTATCTGTGGTGTAAGCTACCACACGGTAATGGCTGTGATGGTTTTAGGTTTGGGACAATCGAAATTATAGGATGTAGATTTTTTCTTGAATTTTAGCATGATTTGTCCTATTACAGTTGAAGGGTTGTAGTGATGGATAAATCTACCTTGGGCCTTGGCTCAAGTTGTAACGTGTTTAGGGTAGGTCCTAGGGTATTATTGTTTCTGGTCTCGAGTAGCTTGCGGAAGTTGGACTTTTAGCCTCACTACATGAAGAAGTAACAACCCTCAACCTATGCATATTTCCTTGATCCTTCATGGATGCATGGTTTAACTGCCTTTCTTATTTATATATGTGGAATATCAATCTTTTTTATACAGGATTATGAACATTGGACCATTCCTTATATAGTAGACTTTTTTTTCTACATGTATTTCACTTCTTATAAGAATCTGCTGGTGGAATTTCAGGCAGATATGCAAGTGAGGGAGAAAATATTGGTTTTACTAGACTCTTGGCAGGAAGCGTTTGGTGGCCCTGGAGGAAAATATCCTCAATACTACTGGGCATATGAGGAACTAAGGGTATGAATTAACCTACCTTTTTCGCCATTCTATGATTTGATATCTATCCCGCCACGTTTAAAAAATGATTGAAAACTATACATTTTGATTTTTTCCTCCTCCCAGGGTATAGACCAGTAAATGTTATATGGATTACTGGATTTGATGTTTAAATAAATAAGCCTAATGGTGTCCTAGGTCTGGTTGGCCATTTTTCTGTCGCTTAAAACACAAGCTCATTGTTATCTAGATGCCAAGCTGAGTGAGATACTATTTTGGAGTAGTTAATGATCTTAATGTACTCTTTGTAGAACCGATTGTTGGTATCTTCTTTTTTGGTATTAATATTCTAGGTCTCTCCCTTGTTGCATTTAACTCTATAAGGTCACAAATTTTTTATACTGCTTCATGAATACAACATATATAATAATTTATATCTGTGTAAAGATCCGATAAAAATATCATCAATAACTGAATTTTATGACTGGCAGCGTTCTGGAATAGTATTTCCCAAGCGTTCATTAGATGCTGCACCACCAATACTTACACCACCTATTACACATCCAAGCCAGGGATATGCTCAACCTGGATTTGGAATGCCTAGCAATTCTGCTAGAAGGCTTGATGAAACTATGGCAACAGAGGTAGAAAGTTTAAGGTGAGGGGTTGAAATGTGGTCTCCTTGCAATGTTCCTTATTGCTGCAGTTCTTCATTCAATTGATAGTGCTCCTGCTCTAAGAATTGGATTCTAAAAACTTTTATATCCAGTTTGTCATCTGATTTATTTTTAACCATCCTAGTTTGTCAAGCTTGGATTCCATGCGGAATGTTGTGGATCTCCTGAGTGACATGCTGCAAGCGGTGAACCCTGGTGACTGTGAGGTATGACTTATGGTGTTCTTTAGCCTTGGGCTGAAGGCAACTTATGAGTAAAATGTTAATAAGATGTTCTGTATGTAGGCTGTAAAAGATGAAGTAATCGTCGATCTTGTAAACCGATGCCGTGCCAACCAGAAAAAGTTGATGCAGATGCTAACTTCAACTGGGTTAGTTTCCTCCATAATGCATGGTTGTTTGCAGGTTTCTGCAATCTACATTTTATAGGAGGCATATCATGCCTGTGAGCTTTTGTGCACACATGACTGCTCCTGAAATTGTAGAAGATATGGAAATCTCACAGCAATATCTTTATTTTGTCAGAGATGAGGAACTTCTTGGTCGGGGCCTTGAATTGAATGACATTCTTCAAAATTTGCTTGCAAAGCATGATGCTATAGCTTCTGGTTCTCCTCTGCCAAGTCAAGTTACAAATGTCAGCCCCCAACACACTGAAACAAGTGCATCTAGCCTCAAACAGTCAGAAGTAAGAGACTCCAGCCTGAGAAACCTTAGTCCAAGGCCAAATGCTATTCCTTCTCCACCAGCTACTGCTATGACAAGACAGATTAATGAAGAGGAAGAAGAGGAAGATGAATTTGCACAACTAGCTCGAAGGTTACTAACAGCAGACCCATTTTTTTCATTTCCTTCGGTCCTTTTTAAGAAGTATCAGTGCAAGATGCATGCATAATATGATGTGCCTGTTTGAAACCTTTACAGATTAAATTACCATCTTTATTGCCTATGAGTTGGTGCCTGCCTAGATGCGATAAGAGTATATGCCAGCATGTAGTCTCTCAGCATACTTTTTTATTTTTATTTTTCTTTTTGGGACTTCTAATCTTCTTGAGTTTGTTGGTTAACATAGATCAGCTTTAATCCCCATCAAAAAACTGATAATCCGTTGACCTATACTTTCTAAAGCTTGAACTGAGATGATGGATGTACTGTGTATGGTTCATAATAGGTAGCTTCTTCTGTGATTGCAGGCATTCTAAAGGACAGCCAACGGCTTCCCAAAGCATTTCTAATGGCAACAATAACAGTGTGGCAATAGTGAGTGCAAGCAGCACAACCGTTCCACCTGCACAAGCAACCTCAACATCTGCTCCGAGCAACGCATTAGTTCTCCCTGACCCACCTGCACCAGTAAAGACTAAAGAGCAGGACATAATTGACCTACTGAGTCTCACGTTGACAACAACAGAAGCCTCTCCGCATATCTCCCCTGCTCCACCTTCTAACCAAAACATGCATCATCAGGTACCTGTTTCCCCCAGCGATCAAGGGTACTCACATGCTTCTTCTCCCAACAATCAAGGGTATCCACAAGCTTCCCAAACTTATCGTGGAGTTCAGAGTCAGACGCCATACAACAGTTATGTTGCTCCATGGGCCCGACCTCAGCCCCAACAATTGCAGCCTGGACCACAACCACAATTACGACCTCATCCTCAGGTTCATTCACAGCCACACTTGCAACCACCTCACTACTCTACTGGTTATCCCCCTCCACCATGGGCAACTACCCCTGGTTATTTTAACAATCAGAATCATATGTCCTCTAATATGTTTTCAACTCCTCGTGCCAATACAAATACACCTTATACTTCAATGCAAGGAGTTAGACCTTTGCAGCACCATAATTCTTTCCCATCAAGAGAAATCAACGGGTCAGCTATCAATGGAGATTTCCCTACAGGTGCCCCTTCACAGAACCCTGCCCCTGCAGTGGGACAAAAGCCTTTTATTCCCTCGTACCGATTATTTGAAGATCTGAATGTTTTCGGTAGTGCAGATGGAAAGCTTAAGATGACAAGCAGCGGCATGTCATCTAGCTTGGCAGGGGCTTCTGGCCCAAGCATGGTTGGTGGTAGTAAATGAAATGCTATGGTACAGTTTACTGAACAGAATATATATATATATATATATATATATATATATATATATATATTTCCATGTGAATATATGATGTAATGAAAAAGGGTTGGTTTGATGAGTTCAAGTGTCGTCGTGGCCTGTTGCATTTCTTACGACTGACCTGCATTTCTCTAGATGAATATTAAGATTATGGAATATGAATTGTCAATCTGACACCGTTATGTTTTATACGTTGATTTTTTATTAATTTCCAATATGGCAATAAATAGTCGAGTCTATCAGCAGTGCATGGGGCGTTTTAGATACTGATTTGTGATGTATATACCTGATGATACCAACATTGGGGAACCCAGCACCCAAATTTTTTTGTTTCATTTTTTTGACAGCTCATGATCATGAAATTTTTAGTACAACTCTTTTATTTTTAGGTTTTATTGAAATTTCTGAAAAATATTATTCATTATAAATTTAAATATTATTTGTTATGGCCGATATTATGTTACTCTTTATAAATAAATATTTTATTATAGACTTACATATAATGGACTAAATATTATTTATTATGAAAAAATATTATTCGCTATAAAAGATATTGCTTATTATAAATAATATATATTACTTAAAAAATAGTGATTAGCCAAGAAATTTTTTGAAGTTTCATTATAGTCTAACCTACATTATGATTAACATTTTTTCTATAATAAATAATATTTATCTATAATAATAATATTTTTTCATAATGAATAATATTGTTATAACAAATAATATTTAATTTATAATATATAACATATATCCATGACCAAAAACATTATCTATTATGAGTAATATAATTTTTAATGAATAATAATCTATAATAAATAACATTTAAATTTACAATGAATAATATTTTTTAAAAATTTCAATAAAACTCCCAAATAAAAAAACGTCACTACAGAAGTTCCAACATTGTTGGCAAATACATATAAGCCTACATCAAAAAATAAATAAATAAAGAAATTGGTAAGAAAAATATTAAGGGGTAGAACCGGCTTCTAAAACATCATTTTAGTTTCTTCACAAAATTGGCCATCTAACAGTCTCTCTGTTTTATATATTATATTTATTTTTTATTTTGCAAATGCAAACAAGCCAATACCGAAAATTTAGGATTTAAAATAGGAGTAAATATATGGAAGACCATCACAATCGTTTAGAGCACGAAAACCTAGAGGGCAAAGGGATAGAGCAGAAATAGGATATTAGCTCAAGCTTAATAATTTAAATTAATTACAAGTTACATTCAGATGAGGACAAATCGACAGGATTAGGAGACAAGCAACGTGAATCAGTAGCAATCCCCACATTTTAGTATACCATAATCCACACCCCTATCTGTGCAATCTAAAATTACCACAAAGTCTGCTGCTATTACAAATTGAAGAAATGGACCGACGATACATGGACGCACCAAAATGAAGGGGAAAGAAAATTATGAAGAAAAAAAAAGAAACGAGAAAAAGGATATTTACATGCATTTACATAAAAACAGATTATTTGCCAAAGCCCCCGATAAATGCAGAATACTTTCCAACAGGAGTCCCTCTACACGAAAGGCTAATGAATATATAGCTTACATTTTGGTAGACTTCAACCTACCAATATCTCAACACCCAGTGACAGCGACGAGGGATTAGGGCAGCAAGAATGTATTTTGTAATGATCATGCACCACGTGAACTGGAACCAAAACCGAGACATTCCAATGGATGCTCCAAACACCTTGTTGCCATCCCCACCAGTAAAGCTTCATCATACACTTATCATGGAAGAAATGCATTCTCATCTAGCTTGAGAGTCGTCATCTGCATAGATAGAAACACAAGCATCGGCAGCACCAGCTGCAAGCAGCAACTCATAGGGATGGAAAGTAAGACAGCTAACAGAACCAATTTTTGGGGCCATGAAGGTAGGGTAGTATCTTATTGTACCAAGCTGATGACCCTCTAAAGTAAAGACTTTAATGAACTGTTTGGCTGAGCCACTAGCAATAATCGGAGCATGTCTATGAACAGCTAAAGCCGTAAGAGAGCCCCTGTGAGCTCCTATTGTGAGGTAGGCATCCCTACAACTTCTGATATCAAGGAACTGAATGTCACCAGCCTGAGAAGCACTGACAATCTGGACAAAGCGATCAATAAAATTTAGGCTCTAATTTGATAATTAGAGAAACAAAAGAGATAAGGAACCTATACAATAAAGTAACCAATAAGTTTCCATTCCTACCTTGGCTGGATCAAGTCCAGGTTGAAAGCCAATCCCCACAACTCTTTCTACCCCCTGAGTATGTGGCCGCGATGTGCTGACAAGCCTAAAAGTAATAAAAGGACAAAAGGTTAGGGTGCTGAAAGAATTTACTTAGGCTAGTCAATTGCAAACCAAGAAACAGGCAAAAGCGTGATTACTTTGAAGGTTCAGTTTTTGGAAACACTGCAAGAAGTATTTTCAAGGGTAAAATGTCTTCCAGCACCTCATTAACCCACAAACTAGAATATTGATTTCACTTTTTAGTAGTTATTTGATAATTAGAACGTGGGTTAAAAGTTAATTGGGCTACAACTACTAAGCCTGTACATAGATGTTTCACACGAAATCATGCTTTTCAAATTCCTAAATTTGAAAAAGACCAAAGAGATATGAAAATATATGATGATTTTTATGGGGAAAATTAAAAGATCAATAGAAAATGATAGCTAAACACAGTAAAATTTTACGTGTAATGAGAAGGGCAACATAGTAATAGTTTGAACTAACTAATATTTTTATGACATATATATACATGCTTTCTGTGCAGCAAATATGTCAGTAAACATTAATAAATTGCAAAGTTTTTTTGAGTAACCTCCGCATAACACTGACTAGGGGAAGAATTTTCCATGGCTTACATTTCAGGCGTTCGAACATCATAAAGTCTGACAGAACCATCCACAAAACCAGCTGCAAGTTGACCCCCATGAACTTGAGAAGCAGACTATACGGGCATGCAAGGAAAAAAAAAATCAAAAGATCCAGCTAGTGCTAACAATTATATAGCCCCATATAATAAACAATAGAAATAAAAGTCAGTAATAATTAAGTTCAAAAGATCTTGATGACGGGGACAGCTCATGTAACACAACAGACCATATAAGATTATGAAACATCCTAGAGAGGTTGCCAAGGTAACAATCAAACAAGAGAAAGGAGGGCATGAAAAACAGATGACATGGTTGGAGAGCTAGGACAATTTTCTAAAAGATCATTTTTAGTGTCAAGATTTCAACAGGTAGACAAAGTAGAGATGTAAACAGCCATAGATAAATTCTATCGTCTTCCTGGTATTAAGTCAGAAATCATAAAACTTTGACCAATCCACATTATTATCAACATATGCTAAACAGCCAAGTACGAAAACCCAAAAGGAGAATCTAAAATAAATAATATAACATCTAATTGGGCATTCGTCACAAAATAAAACAAATGGAACACAGACAATATATGAGTAATGTGAGTTTCAATTCAACTCCTAAAATTTTAAGTGATATGGGACACCTGGAATCATATACCAAGCAACAAGCTTAAACATATAAAAATGATGTCCCATAGCAGAAGCCTCCTAATTGCACACCAGAAAATTAATATTTTGTCACCAGTGAAATGGTTACATTCATAAGAATCATAACAAAATTATATTTTTAAGCACCTCTAAAATTTTTTACCTGCCCTGAATTACGATTATTTATTTCCAAAATAGATGAGCAACTTTTGAACTGACTTGACTTAATAATCACGTAAACTATATTTTAAGTCATACAGCTACCTCATTAAATAATTAGAACAAGTAAATGGAGATGATAAGTCTCACCATTGCTGAGATACTGCAATCTGAAGATGTAGGAATAGAATTAACAAGTTGCTCCTTATCAAGATCCCAAAGCATGATGGATGATAATTCACCAGAAGCATACTACCAAAGTAAACATTGAAGGTTATTAACCAAACAAAAAAGAAAAAGAAAATAAAGAAGAAGTAAACATTGAAGGTATTTATCACTTATCACCAAAAATATAAGATGAGTATTGAGAAAATAAAACAAAACACAACCCACAGACCTAGGTTACAACATGATTATGATCTTGAAAATAAAAGAAAGCGAAGTACCAGATATCCAGATTGTTGTTGCCAATCCACAACAGCATTCAAACTTCGCACACCAGGTTTATGACCTTGAATCGAAGAGAATGCAGTAACAAGCTTCTGTGAACCCCTTGAAGTGTAATCTTTCCAGATCCGTATACTTCCATCACCTAAATAATGTGTCATACATTAAAAATAAATAAATTGAAATAAGTATCCAAAAAATATTGAATAATGACTCTTTCAGCATAAGAAACTATCACAAAGAGCAATGTAGAATATTACATGAAGCAGCAAGAAGCAAGCTGTCATCAAGCTCATTCAGAAGGCAGAGTTTAGAAATTCCTTTATCAGGAAAATCATGATTATCAAAGCTGTTGAGAGTGCTAGCCTCCAAATAATTCCATACTCTGAAGAAAAACAAACACCAGTCAATCTATAACTAAATTATCAGAAAAAGAAACGAAGAGAAAAGAAAGACATCAAATTATAGAAAATGCATAAATAAAACGAAAGATAACACAAGAAAATTTCAAAAACAGCAACTAAGAACTTGTTTTGGGTTATTTCTAATATGGTTAAAAGAACTTCTAAGATGATAAGCACCTTGTAGGTGCTCATGAGCTTCTAATGAAAAAAGCTTTTGTTGGAGAAACACTGTTTACATTATACTTTCTAGGTTTCATGCATAGAATAAGAGTAATAAACTACAATTATTATTTATTGGTCCAACTGATAATAATGTTCCAAACTATCACAAGAAAATTTGAACTAATAGCACACAAGTTCAAACAAATAAATCCAAACAGCTATTATCACATGCAATAATACATGTATTTACTCAAATCCCGCCTTCTTTTTTTTTTAAAAAAGTCAAATAATAAAGTTAATTCTCACACTATAATGAAGAAATAAAGCTTGAATACCTGATCCGTTCATTCTCATCTGCAGCGATCACAATGGGGGAGAATGGTTGCAGCAGTATTATTTTAGTACCAGTTTCAAACTTGGTATCCCAGCTCGCTATTTGATTACTAAACTTGCTAACAGCTAACCACAGACAAGAAAGAAAAAAATCAGTAACATCGGATATACAAAGCAACATAAAGAACTTAATAAGACCATAAACGACAAATCCAATAAATAAATTTTGAGGGAGAAAAAACACCCACATGAATGCTGGCATTTGGCTATGTGCTCCAAAGCAAATCTTTCTCTCTCCTCTCTTCTAGCTAATATTTCTTCACTATCATCTCCCACAGTAAGAAGCGGCTTTGAAAAATGCCCACAGCTCCAATTGTAGATAGTTGATTGTGGAAGAAAACCACGTTCTGAAGCACCTGTAGATCCCCCAGAACCTATAAGGGGATGAGCTAATCCAGAATCTGGAGAGCTCATTAAATGAGGCCTGAACTCTAATGAGCATACTCTCCTTATTCCCGATGTTAAGTAACTTGGTCGAGGAGGGCTAACAGGAGGGGTTCGAAAGGTTAACGGCATATGGCCTGTCAATTACAGCTTATTAATTAAAAAATTATGATTAACCACAAGCATATAGCATAAGTAATATTACCTGTGCTTGCTGTTTAACAACAGACAGAAAGATTAGGAACCAATTTGTAAACAAAGTGATCCCATAGCGTTTAACCAAGAAAGTTACCTCCATTCATATCAAACCATGAGGATGAACGAGCCAATCCAGCAAAAGGAGCTGCGGCAGCAGGTTCACCAGGCCGAAAGCTGCTACCAGTGGTTTTTACAGGTTTGGCCACCACTTGTTCAATCCCTATAATGGCCAGTACCCGTCGTCCAAGGCTAGCAATGCGTGGAGATGGATCCTTGGCCAAAGTACACATAGCCAATACACATTGTGAATACATTGCATTGTCCAGACGTTTTGGTGTTGAATGGTTAACAACTCCATTGCTCACACCATCATTCAATATTCCAGAATCAGAATGTAGTGATGAATCATCAGACAATGGAGAACCATGCATAATTCCAGATGTAGCCAGAGGGCTGCTCGTGGAGACTCTTCCATCTCGACCTTGTGATGTGCTGTCATTTACAACTCTCAAAAGAGGACCAATCTGAGATGAAACAACACTACTTGGACCATTTATATGAGCCAGAGAAGGTAAGGAATTCATAAGTGGATTCGACTGAGGTTTCCAATAGGCAGCCGCAATTGACTTGAGGTACTTGTTGTGGCCAAAAGCAAAACGTCCCAGGGCTTCCAGGATGCAAAGTAAACTAAGTTATAGAGACAGTAGTTGACATCTAAGCAATCAATGTGATTTGAAAAAGAAATAAATAAAAGAAATCCTTTGAAAGACAGAAGTAAGAAATTTTCATGAAAACCAACTGTGTATACAATATTTGATGAAAAACCACGTACCAACAGCAACCTCTGCCCTGACCAATGGACTTCCATCTGAAACAACACTTAATAGGCTTTTAACAATACTAACTTGAGCCCTAATCTTTTCATCATCATCACATTCTTCATCTCCAACACCATCTCTACAAGAGTCAGACCCCACATCAAGCAGGGTGCCCAGTGCAAAAGCAGCAGAAGCCCTAACCTGAATAAAATTACATAAATAACTAAAATTTAAAAGAGGCAGAATAATAATAATGATAATAAGTATGCAAAGTTAGAAGATAAACCTCTGGTTGGGGCCCAGACAGCAGAGGAGCATATATAGCAGGAGCATCTTCCTGCAAACCAATCATTTGTGCCTCGGGAAAATCCTCCCACATCTTTCCCAGACACAGGCAAAGCCACTGAAGAAATAGGGGTTCCGTTTGCGCATCATTTGGAGTCGAACCCTGAAGGTGTTTTAAGCAAACCTGGATCAAATGCGATTCAATACAGGCTTCCTGCCCCCGTCTATGCCCATCCACAATAACAGCCAAGACAAATGCAGCCATTGCACGCTGTTCTGGATATGCTTCCATGCTATCAAGAAACCTGATAAAATATGTATGACCCCCATCCTTCACTAGATCAACCTGACATGACTATCATCCAAAAGAAATAATATATTACTAGTTAAATGAATAACAAAAGAGATTAACAATGAATATTTATAAAACTACAGTAAATAACTATGGCATGGAAAAAAGTAGATAACTATAATTGAAAATCATACAACCTTCTAGAAAAGGAATTTCTAGAATCATATCTAGATATACCTTGTCAAGCGCAAGAATTTTTGTCCAAATGAAAACAAGAATCTGACGTAGTTCTGGTGTCGTAGTTTGCAATAGCTTCAGAACATATGGAAATATGCCAACAGATAAGGCCTGAGAAAACAGAAAGTTAAAAAAAACACATTACAGTTTTGCAGCCACTACCAAACAAAAGAAAGCAACACCAAAGCCATCAAAAGTACCAGATCTACAGCCCAGGGTCCCATGTCAAGGAATCTTCCTAGAAGGACCAGAGCTCGAAAACGATGGCACTGACTAAGTAAGACCTGAAAAACAGATAGAATTATGTCAGAAAATCATACAAAAATTGCAAAAAATGTCACTTAGCACTTAGACTACAAAGAAGAATTTCCCCCTAGTAATCAAAGAAAAATAAGATGGATGCTTGGATATACTAAATAACACTTCATAGCCTTCAGAAAAAAAAATCAACAGCATAATTTCGTCCAATACAAAGCATAGAGAAAGTAGGCAGAGAAATTTAAGTAGCAATACATGCTTTCTGTGTCAACCTATTGCAAAGAGACAGTATGTTATCTTGTCTGTTTCAACACAATGCAAGATTTCCGAAGTTTTTAAAGAAAGTTACATCAACCAGGACCTAAAAGCTATGCCAGAAGAGAACTACCCTTCATTCAACTACCTACTAATAAATACATATTATCAAAATCAATTTTTCATCATAAGGCCTTTTGCATAGATACAAATAAAATGATGGAATACAAGTCATATATCCACATAAGCTTTGAATCATAATGAATTAGGAAAACAGGACTTGATCTGAAAATTTTATTTTATACAACCTACATCCCAAAAGAAATGGTCACAATCCAAAACTAATAAGTGCCAAAAGAACTCACACCTGAAGAACAATAGGCAGCTGCTCTGGTGGTTTCTTAAGTTCAGATCCATGATCAAGCCAAACCTCAAAAGCTGTCAATTGCTCAGTGAAAAATGGACTTGGCTGGATGAAGATAAAAATATGCCAGTCAGAAAATATAACAGTGCATATCAAGGAGACAGCAAAACAACTGAACTAGAAATCGTGCAAAAGAAATGTAGTTGTAGGCTTGTAGCTTAAATATATTAAACAAACAATAAAAAAACACACAATTTACATACCTGGAACTCCGCATTGGGATCCTCAACCAGTGATGGAAGCTGAGAAAGGCACATCTCAGCAGCCATATCCCATGCATCCCTGCAGTGTGCATTAGTGACAAAGTGACAATTGAATTAATAAACACAAAGTATTAACTTCACAAGGATCTCCTGCAGTACCACATGTGATGCTGATGGGTAGGCGGCAACATTGGATGAGAGATTGGAGAACAATTTGCAGAACGCATAATTCGCTCCGCAAGTAAAAAATTTCGAAAAAGACTAGCCACTAATAAATCTTGCCTGAATAGTCTCTGGAAAAGATCTGCAGTGCAGAACTAAGTATTGGCTACATGTATCACCCAACGGGACCATAAACAAACAGCTAGTACAAAGAATTAAGACTTAAGACTTATGCATCAAATCCATAAAGTGAAAAGAACTACCATGAGGAAGAACATTCCAGGCAATTGTATCAGTCACTGCTGTAAAAATCCAATTCAATTCTCCCAAAAGTGTTTTCCGGTCAGTTTGGCGGCCAGGGATTTTATCTATAAGTGAATAATCCAGAGTTTCACGTAGTAATGAACGTGTGCAGAACCTGAGAAACAGGATGCATAACAGTCAGAAAAGTATGCAGCCTCATATATACATGGATTGCCAAGTAACAGAAGCTGAAGGTAAAACTGTTATCAGAATCAATTAATATATGATGTCCATAAGAAAATGTTTAGAACCACCAAAGCATAAATGGAAAACAAATACTGCAAACAGGACAGAGATCGTACAGAACAATAGGGTGAGCAGAAAATTCATGAATCATTTGCAAAAAAGTAAGGATCCCAACATTCTCACCAAACAGAACAAACTAAATAAAAATATGAACAGCCAATAGAACAAACAACAATAAGTAAATGTCTTTCAAGTGAAAGTCCCAGCTTAGAAATAAAAGTCAAGGATGACCCCAGAACATGTAAAATCTACAGATAGACAAGAAAAATATTTTTATATATAAAATTACAGTTTTAACGTTCAAATCATCCGTAAAAACCGATCCAACAACTTCTGGAAATTAGGATGAATCTGTTTATAGGCACGGACAATGCAAGGAGACAATTACTTCTCTAATAGATCATATAATTTACTTTTTTTTTCTCAATAACCAACAGAGGAATGACACAAATTACAAGGATGATATATTCTGGAAATAAAACTGGGAATAACCATTTGAAGATGTATGAATGCCTTAGTGGGAAGCAATTATTTTTCATCTTTTCTATCAGAGAACTTCTAAGAGAGATTCACTCACAGTGTGTTCAAAATCGAAGAGAACTGGACATCTTATGAATACTTAGACTAAACGGAGATGACAATATGATTTATAGACAAGTATTAGAGTTACAAAAGGGAAAATCGGTTGCCAAATCCACATAAAGAGCAACAAAGCAGTGAACAAAGTCCAGTAGTTACATCAATCACTTATCATTGTTATAACTATGAACTTAGACAATCAGCAAGGAGCACATGGTCAACTTACTACTTAAGATTATTCACGCGAAAACGCATCAGGAGGCACAGTAAACAAAAACCAAAGGAGATCAGACAGAGCTAATAAAGACAAGGGTCATAATAGGCCTAGATGGAGGACATAGAACAGAAGTGGGTGGAAACCATTGGTTGTTTAAATTCTACCCCAGTCAAAGCAAAGGAAAAAAAAATAAAAAAAACAAATTCAATATGTACAATAGGCAAGCTTCTAAACGGTTTTTGTGGCTTCTTAGGATGTAACAAAGAAGATTTTGGGGAGCATATATTTGCAACTCGATTCATGAGTTATCCTAATACAGGCTAATGCACTGAGATCATGACAACTTGTAAGCATATGACAGCATTCGGTTCATCATGATACTTATTTTTTTTATGGCTTATACCATCAGTCCTCTATAAATCTTGTCAAAATTATTACTGATAGATTGTAATTTAACATTTCCTATCATATCCAGCAAACTCCATGATACAGCAAGTACACAAGATGCCTATTCATGTCCACAAAACCAAAGATGTGATTGGGTTCCTAAACTTACCACAGAAAACATTAAAAAAGTAAATCTAAACGACCTATGTTTATTCATAACTAGTAATTAAAAACGCTTCAGCATTATAAAAACATTCACCACATGGGTGAATACATAGCTGTTTGAGCTGGCCAACATCCCATATCATAAGAAACAACAGATTATAGATGCAAAGATCTTTAAGAATTGTTGAGTCAAAGGAAAGTCTCAACTAATGCAAGGCCACACTTATTCAGTAGCCCCAAGCAAAAATTATATACGATGCCAACAAGGTAACCAATAAATTTACCCTGTTGCCAATGAAGATCTTAGATAACAAAGAATGGCTTAATTATATAACCAACTCCTCATACAAACAGAGAATACCAAGACATAGGAGAAGAAAGGTGAGAAAAAAATACTACACAAATGACGGAATTCAAAAGAATAATATAACCAAAGTGCTACTAAAAACCTAGATAATTACTTCTCAGAGCCCATAATAAGCTTTTCCGCAAGAGATCTAATTGACTGCAATTCACATTATCCATCATAAACATAATCAAATAATACTATACATATACACAAAGCCCAAAGGGAATAGACAAAAGACAGGCACATCAAAGGAGTATAATTGGGTACATAATGATATCTTAATGGCATACATGCCTTGATCATTCAAAAACCCGAATGCCAAAGCATAATAAACAACAATCCATCAATGGGCTATATGAAACTTCAAAACAGCCATTTCTACATTTGATAAATCAGAAGAAAAATGCATGCCATTGCAGTGAGACCAATTGTTCTTTTGATTTATACTTTTCAGGACAAATCAGTTGCTGAATTCTGTATTCAGAAAGAGTGAAATCGCTAGGAAACCCACAAACAGTAAGGCACAAGTTACAAAATTGCAGAAGCCAGAAATGCATTATTAAAGAACCATAACGGTTTTAGATACCGCTTAGGCATTCATTAAAGCAATCAAGCACATCTAGGATATCTTTTAAACTTAAAGTCATGACCAAACAAACAATGAAACTGAAAACAAAAAAGGAAAAAAGTTTCACCATCTCAATGCCATCTTAATAGGCGTTGTGAGGCAAGAAGTAAACACATCAGCAGGAAATTCAGCACTTTGTGGAAGAGTTTCATGTGCTTCACAAGCCGCAAGCAGAATGCAATCCCTTGTTGATCCAGAGGTGCTAGAAGCACTCCAATCATGAAGCTAACAAAATAATAAAATCACATCTGATATCATGAAATCAATATGACAAAATTCCTAGTAGAAAAAACATTTTATGATACCTCAACGAAGGCATTGACAATCATGCCAGCAGCAGAACAGTCAAAAACATATATTGAGGGTGTTTTCAACCAGGAATCAAGTTCACTAATCGGCAAGGGGATGTACTGTGTATAACTCTGCACCAATAACATTAGTAAGAATAAATAAGAGAATATGATCATCAATGATGTTAAGAGTGCACATAAAAGCTTCAGCAGAGTAGAAAACCTTATTGAAGACCCAAATTTCACCATTAGCGGTTGGCTTAGGGACACCATGACCATTATAATGAAACAAGACTCTCTCAGACTTGGCATATCTGCGGCACGTATTACAAAGTTTTTTCACTTCATCCACAGTAGGATCAGGTTGAACCTTATATCGAGCCTGCTCAAATATCTTCAAGGTAAATAAAATTAAATCTGAAACAATATTTTATAACCATCAAACAGGGCTACTATTTCCTCACCCTTGGTTGCCACCTCTCATACTGGTGACTCAAGTTTTTCCCAATCGTTTCAAGAGCCTTTTGAGGTGCCATAGAGAAAGGATCTGCAGAAAACAAAAACAGATAAAAGTAAATTGATTTCCCCTCTCTTCAAAAGGAATATACTTAACGTCAAGAAAACAAATTTACATGGAGAACAAAAGTCCTGTTTTTCATTGATTTGACTGCTTCAGAGCAGTTAAAAAATAATACAAAATAACAAAAACTTTTAAGATTGAAATAGCTACGATAAGAACTTAAATTCTTGCAATTTCAATCTTCATTACCACCAACCAACTTATTTACTAAGCACTGGAACTGAATACAAAAAGTAAATATAGCAATAATATAAACAGTACAAAACTATAAGCAAATCAATATGTAAAAGTTCTGTTTCTTTATGTATAAAGGAACAACATTTACAAGTTATAGCAACTCTAAATATATGCTGGTTACTTGCAGAGAGCATCAGATTTACGAAACCAAAAAAAAAAAGGCAGCAGACAAAGAAATTTTATTACACCAGGAAGTTGACTTGCATAACATAGCACATACGTCAAAGGAAAAAATACCTGACCCCGTTTGCAGTCCTACAAAAATTACTGAAATGGGGCTTCTCAAAAAAGGTGAGTTAGATAAATCTGAGGACTTGAAATTGATTTCCCAATTTCTTTTTTTCCAAAACACCAAGAATTCAAACAAATGGTTTTGAAGCGCATGCATGATGCAAAATATACTAAGTAACAAAGTAAACCTTACTAACACAACGAATTTTATCATTGCTCTGAAGGATCAATATACATCAACAAGCAATTCTAGGATCCACCAAAACAATTTGATAGCTCCCCAGATCCCTGGTAAAGTACTAAAGTGCTAAGATATCTATCGAGCTAAGCTAGCTAACATTCTCAACAATGAAATTGGTTCGAAAAATTACTTAATCTGTCTATTCTACATGTAAATAAATAAAAAACGTCTACATATCATTTAGGATGTGTTTTGTCTAAGATCTATTTTTCCTAGAAATGTTTAATGCGACTCATGAACCATATAAATTTAGGATAGCCATTTTAAAAACATGTCAAACAAACAGCATCCATTTAAACTATTTTTATTGTTGACTGCTAAACCAAACAAGTTTAAGTTCACATAGTTTTCAACTTTTCTTATTATCTAGCAAACATATCTTTTTAATTTTAGAAATCATCAAAATACAATCTTCATATACAACATAATTTTGGATCCCTAAATATAAGTAATCTAAGTAGTTAGTCCAGAGAGAGAACAAACAATTTGCGATTTTTTTAGGAAAACAAATAGTTATATTGTGAAAAAGAACAACCCAATCCCAAAACCTCTTCAACCAAAAAAAAAGGAAGAAAATATTGGAAACAGGGAAAAAAAATTAAAGAACTGTTATTACAATTTTTTGTAAATGATAAATCACTAATGGCGATACAAATCATATATGTTTTAGGTTGTTTTACTAAATCAAACCAAAGCACTCAGAGTCTTGAACATTTAACCCGTGAAAATAAAACTAATTTAATGGGGAAGGAAAATTTTTAATCAGCATATTACATAATAACATTACCCAAGCACATGTTAAAGAACAAGAGCAAAATCGGATATAATAATGCACCTATCCAGCACTCCATTCTGGCACAAGGAGATATCTTAATTACATCTGGTGGGTCAACACTAATGTTTAAACATAAAACTAGAGCAACATATCCTGTCTTCATCTGCACCCACAAAAATAAAGTCGGGAGTTAAACTAAAGAAGTAATAAAATAATGCACCAAATCCTCAACTAGAAAACAAACTAAGGAATAAAAACTAAATTGAAAACAAGGAAAGCAACTTTCACATTGATTATTTATAATCCAATGTGATAAAGCAACAATTTGTACATTGCAAGCATCTATATTTTTTGTTACTGTAAAAAAAAGAAAAAAAAAAAAGAAGAAGAAGCATCTATGTTTTTTATTCTTCACATACGCTTACTTACATAATTATCACTAAACCTTAGATACATGGACAAGTTCTATACCAACTGAAAAGAACATGGGTGGACAATTAGGCAGCCAATAATTAAACACTTCTCAGACAAATCCCATTAAACATCTATGATAAGGGTGATTTAATGGCTCCATGCTTTGTGTAGAAAACCTTTAATCACATGCCAATTTTACCTCTTTTTTTCAATTTAATTTAACATTTAATTATGTACATATAAACTTTTCTTAAGATTAACTCATCAGAGAACATCTAAAACTTTAAGCAAGTTGTAGCCTACTTGATCAAGACTTTGGAGGTTGGACAACTCATTTCCCATGTTATCTATGTACAAATGTCCATGACAATGACACTTCTGAAACTCTGTTTACCTGCCATGAACACCGAGACAAATTAAAGCATTTTATCACCTTCTTAAATTATGTTTTCCAATGATATTCCACATTCACATTTGTACTATTAGTTCCATCCTCTAAATTCAAATGTTTAAAGAAAACTTGGTAAAGCACTTTATGCTTTGTAGTTCCTTACAGGGTTGGACAGTTGGGCAGTAGAAACCTAGTTATTCATCATACCTACGCTCTGGACCTAGAAACCCTCTTAATATTTATTGGACAACCATGACAAACTCATTTAAATCACTTATGCATCCTCAATGAGCTTTAAAGAGGAAAAATATTTCAAGCAAAGCCGAACTAGGACATCTTATCTTCGTGGTTAATTCAATTCTTAGTTGGTCGAACAATAGACTATCAGGAGCTTTGCATCCAAAATTAGAGAAGCTCGGATCCATGGACGATTTGAATCCATGGAAACTAAAGAATTACAGTTGATGGTCAATATGAATTCTCTTGGAGTATGCCATGTCTTTGAGGTGATAGTAAGACTTGATACTCTTCGTTGCCAATGCAGCCTTCTATCTCTTATCACTTCTTTGTATTCCATGCTCCATACATTATGGTATTTTATTTCTTCTATGTTCTGCTAATACAAGTCACTTTCTGCAATATGCTTTCCAAATTTGATGCAGGCATATCAAGTCAATATGCATAGACGTCCAAAATACTTCTGCTTTGCAACCTGAGATATATTGTTATGTCGTGATCTGAGAGGATACATACAACCCACAATCAGGACCTACTTCCACTCCAAAGAGGTTGACTGATCTCACCTAGGTTAGGCAATTATCTCTAAAGAAAATTAGCCAACGAAAGGCCATAAGCCATGCTATCAAGAATCTATTTCCAAGAATTTCAACACCATAGATGCATTTTATTTAATAGGTTTCATACAAGCCCTAAATGTTCTCCTAACTTTAGAGTTCGCTATGAAATTCGGTGATTGGGGTGGCCAAGGTATAGAATCTTCCACCAAAAAAAAAACTGATACAAAACCCTAAAAAGGAATGTCTAGTTGATGCACTATATTGGCAAGCTAAAGATTTCAACATTATCAATTACAAAGCATTTTATTCAAAGAAAGCGCTTACTCGGTCTTTAGGCCGCCATTTGGAGACCAATCCACTATCCGACGGACCTGTTGGCAGACAAACTTCGAACGCCTCGTGTCTAAGCTCGCACAACACGATGGTTTGGGGCAAGTAGGCCATACTCGTGGTTGCGGTGATCGTGGCATTGCCATAACTACTACTCGCGCTTTCCGAATCCCTTCTTTGCGAACTCAAATCCCCCTCGTCGTTGCTCAAAGCCAAGTCTTCCAAGTGATTCGTAACCGCAGCCACAGAAGCTTGCGAAAACCGGGAGGCCATCAAATCCCCCAATGCCATTCAAATCAGGACTCCTCACAGCACTTAAACCAACCAGAAAACTGATCAATCAACCTTGCCCTAATCGAGAAACCATAGCCAAAGGAAATTGAACCAATCAAAAACCCTAGGGAGCTTCGGGATCGAGAAGAAAAGCTGGTTGAATGAAATTTAAAAATAAAATAAAAAAGATAGATAGATAGATACAGATGGTGATGCTGGGAAGCTAATCGACAAAGCCGCTGAACCAGCGGCGCATAGAGATTCGCCTGAGAAATGAAAGTGAATCCAGCTCGGTAAAGCCAATAAAACCCAACAGAAGACTGTGAAAACCCTAGAACTCCTACGTGATGAAGAAGATGAAGGAGGCGCATAAAAATAGCGGCGGCACAGACAAAACCAAAAAAAAAAGAAAATGGGATTTGTCAAGAGAAGGAACCTGAGCGAGAGAGTGTGAGCGTGTTTGTGCTTGTGCGTGTGCGATGTGAGTGCGCTGGAGTCTGTGAATAGCAAATTGCGCTCCTTTTTTCCTTTTTTTATATTATTTTTACTTAATTAATTTTAAGTAGCAAAATATAAATTCAAAATAATAAAAACAAAAACAAACGATGGGGCAGAAGATAACGAATTTATGTTATTCAAATGATCTTGAATTCTGATTTCTGAATCATTTTATTTAATTTAGCAGNTATTTACTTTGTGGCGAATTTCAATTTCATTCTTTGCCTTCTAATTAGTGTTGCTAGATACAATTGTTATCTAGAGGTGCTATAGGGCGGGTTTTTACCTAGGGTTTGTTCCATATCATCTTGTGTGTTGGGATTACAGTTTCTTTAAGCTTGGGGTTCCGCATCACAACTGCACGGCCAGATTGCAAAGGCTGGTTGCTGCCAGCATGTTATCCAGCAGTTGGGGGTTGTCCACTGCAAAGCCATGTGGCCTAAGCTAGTTGGTGCCAGCACACCTAAGGCAGTTGGGTTGAAACTGTATGGTTTTGCATTATGTAGAATGCTGTAGCCTAGGCTTGAGACACCAAGCACTTGAGGCATGAAATGGCTTGAGAGTTGGCCATGTGCATGTGGTGGTCCTTACTAGGCTCTTGGCCGAATTTCCTATTCTAATGAGATAGAAAGGTTGGGGCTGTGAACCCCGTAATTATGAGTGTTGCTATGAGTGTGGATGCATGTGATTTACCATTGTTATGCATTGTTGTTGTGTGCTTGGCCTTTTATCAAACAGATGGTGTGCACATTGTATGGGCAGGTTGTGCAACCATACGGGCTGGCATGGTTTGGGAGAGATGGAGCCGCAATCTCATGATAGATGGCTGATTAAGGTTGAGTGCCTTAGGCCACACAGGTGCAAAAAATTCGACCCTCAAAATTGCCCCTGTGACAGGAACCAACACTATAACTATGTATTTTACTCAAATTTCATAGATCACAAAGATATCCTTCATTTTTCACTCATATTTGATAGACCACTAAACTATCATTCATTGTTTACTCATATTTCATGGATCCACAGAATCCAAGAAACCATTGATGCTATCTAATTTATTTGCTACCAGTGGAAGACGAAAAGGTGTATAATAAAGACAATGAAAGGAAGTGGGTTGGAAAAAAAAATCTTGGATGTAGTTGGAAACGCGTTTATGTGAAAAGATAGAGAGAATTACAGAAAGATAGTTGGAGGCAATGAAAAATGTGTCTGTGCATGCTTTTTATTTTATTTTATCAGATGGGATCCACAAGCTTAGCAAGCAATTCTAAACTCCCTGGAAGATCAACTTCCCATACAATATAAGGTCACCAACCTAGCCACCTTCTTAGGAGAAAATACTAGAGGATGGAAACCAAACTCAATGTCACAACTCCAACTAGTAATATTGTCTGCAATAGCATTACATCCATTAAAACTGTGACTAATAAAGCCTGATCGAGAAGCTTGAAAAAAGTTTTACAGCTCTTAATAACCTCATAGCAATGATAAGAGATAGATAAACACTTCTCAATCCAAGAAACTAGCAAAGTTGAATTAGATTCCACCTGCATTTTAGTAAAGCCAAAATGTTTAACAAAATTTGAGACCATGATATAAACTCCACATCTCAGCCACCATATTGCTAGCTTTTTCCAGATTAACAACAAAACTAGCAACCCATTGACCATTAGAGTCCTTGAAAACACCCGAACACCAGCTATAATCCAGAAGTCTTTATGGCTACCATCAGTATTAAGCTTAATAAATCAATCGAAAAGGGTTTCCAAGCCAACCAGCGAGAAACAATCAAATGCTTTCTCCTAGCTTTCAAGCGAGCCCAAAGTATAGTTAATAATAGCATTGCTAGGACAACAAGGCATCATAGCTTGGCTATCAAAAACCCACTTACACCGCCACTTCCAAATAAGCCAACACCCAGCCGCAAATACATGAGGCCACAACACACTATGGTTCTCAACTTTGAATTTAGTCTGCTCTTAATCATTCATATTACTTGTCAACCAATTGTGCCGATGCTTCACACACACAAAAAAAAAAAAAAAAAAAAAATAGCATCTCTATCCATAACACCTAAAGCAATCATGGAAAACATGTCACCTAAAAAAATTAGCATCTCTATCCATAAAAAATTTCTAATATTTTGAAAAACAAGATAATAATTATTGACCATCTTCGGTGTTGATTTTTGACCAAATTGATTTATGAAATTCTATTTTACCCTTCTATTTCAAAATAAATATTAAATCGGTATTCTTTATATATATATATAATAATGTATGGTGAAAATATTTATCACTTACTAGAGATTGCATTTATATATTGACTAATAATATAAATAGAAAGACAAAAAAGAAAAAAACTACATTTTCTTAAATAAATCTTGTTAAAGAAGAAAAAAAAATGATAAAATAAATTTTTAATGTGTATTTTGATAAATAAGGATAAAATAGACTTTTCATAAATCAACATCAGTATAAATATAAAAAAATATATTTTGAATATATTGTTAAGTTAGAAAAATTATATAAATAAAGTTTTGATGTTTCATAAATAGATATTTCATAAATCAATTTAATTGCAAAATAAAACACCAAGTTGTGGTAATTTTCCAAATTTTAAGTTAAGATTAATTTTTATCAAACTGTAAAAAGGTAGATGACATTTTTCAGAAAAGAAAAAAAAAGGGTATAAAAAAGTTATTACAACAAAAATAAAATATGTATTAGTAGGTTTGATCCAATAGTAAAATTAAAAATAACTTTTCAGATAAGACATTCAATTTTTGCTACTACAAAATTTATCTTCTCTCAATTTGTAATAACAAAAAACAAAAATGAAATCCAAAATAACATTTTTTTTTTAAATGTAAAGATGATATTAACATAACTAAACAAATAAATAGGAGTTTGGTTATTTTTTACTTTTTTGAATAAAAATTTACCAATAAAACAAGTAACGGCGAAAAGTTAATTTGGAAGTGAAAAATACAGAGAGAGGATAAAAAAAAAGTATGCCACCGCAAAAAAGAAGAAGAATAGAGGACTCAACAATAAATAAATAGATATATTTTCTAATAAGTAAATGAAGAATTATTTATAAATATAAATAGATATTTTGGTTGTCAAACAAGGAGTATATTCCCCTCTAACGCATTCCACGAATATTCAAACTCTCACTCTCAAATCGTTTATAATTGAGTGCTTCAATAAAAAAATTATATATTACATTTACCTTAAAAGTTTTAAGTAAAATAAATTTAAATTATTGAAGTATATGAAAAAGTACATATACTTTCTTTTCAATCTAATTTTCTTCCATCTAAATAAGTATTTTTTTTTTACATGGTAAAGCAAAAACTATAATGCTCTCAGTTTTAAATAGTATGAATTTTGAAATAATTTAAATAAAAATAAATTAAAAAAAAAAGGATAAGACCGTTAGCAATGGCTAAGAACAATCATATTTTGCAGTTACATTTCCTTGCTAATAATTTTTCATTTTCAATCACACTCTTTACAACTGTTATATTAAAACAAAATGACCTTCAAACAACTATAAAACTATCAAGCACAGTAATCCATCAACCACTGATACAAGTCTTTCCCCACAGAACAAAACTATAAAATATAAAAGCAAAAACAAAAAAAAATTGACTTCATCAAATAGCTGCAATCAAATTAATAGACTTTATTGTAAATGGAGCAGCCATGCGTCAAATGGTGCTAAAAAGCAATGATGCAACTAATACCGATTTAGAGTAAAATTCATGAAACTAATGGACACATATTTATTATTTTGTGGATGGAAAAGAGGGAATTGCATTCACACTGTAGCTGATCAAATAGACCAAGCCACCAAGGCATGATACAAATCTCTTATTCGCATCACAAGATGCTAACTGAGTTATTAATCTGGTAGATTAGTGCAATGGCTTCAAACATGAGGATTCTGGATAAAAAAATGACTAGGGTTTCACATGCGTAGCTAGCTGTTTTTTATTTGACTATTACATTTTTGACTTTCTACCACGGTTTATTAGGTGGATTTTACCTAGGCAGTAGGGAAATGAATTGCATTAAACATAGCTGAAATAAAATATTTGACATTTTATTGCTTTTCTTTTTGAAAATTCACATAGGTTTTTAGAGGTAGAATAATGAAAGTCTTAGCTAGTTACANATTGCTTTTCTTTTTGAAAATTCACATAGGTTTTTAGAGGTAGAATAATGAAAGTCTTAGTTACACTAATTATGAACTATTTGGATCCTATTTTCTATTTTTAACATACTTGAATCTGATTGTTATAGGATATTTGACCTAGGGGAGTAGATGACGTTTGGATGGCTTATTAGACCATAAAGATGAGATAAATGAGGCGAAACAAACATTAAAGTAAATATAGCTCAGAGTTACGCTTGTTTAACCTGGCTTTCGGTGATGTGAGGATCGGAATTATTATGAATATAATTTGGTGAATGTGAGTTTGAATTGAAAAGAGTTTAAATTCTACAAACTTCTAGAAAACAGTATTTAGTATAACCACTCATCTGATTTAAGAATGAACTAGATTTGCAAATTGTTAAGTTCTTTTGGTGATCATAATTTTTTTTAACTACAAGCTAGCAAGCAGGTTTACTATTGATGGTCATCTTGAAAGTTTTTTTCTCGCATATTCTTTTTCTTGAACAAAAGCCGAAACTTAAAAAAATCTCATTCTGACATGTTATTTTTCTTAAATAAAAGCTCAAAATTGTCAAACTTCCACATTCATGAACACAAAGAAAAAACGAGTTTTGATCGCCTCTGAGTGTCAGTCTGATTGATTGGACATGCAAAAATATTATATTGTTTTTATTCCGTTAATTATAACAGAGAATATGTAACCCCAAAAGATATTAAAATTTCTGATAACCTCAGATATTGGGTCGGCATTTACCCAAATGGAACGTAAATGTTACATATCCAAAAAGAAAATAAAAATTATAATTGAGAAGTGCTAGTTGCACTGCAAAATTAACTATATACAGTTTTATGCTCAATCAATATACTAAAATACCCTTTTTGGTATTTTTTACATTTTTTCTTCCTTAAAAACCTACTTTTTTTTTTTTTTTTNTACTATTTTTTTTTCCCTATGACATGCCAACGGTCTGCATATGTTGGTGGCTTCTTCTTTTTCTTTTTTTTTCTTTTTTGCTAAAGGAAAATAAAACTAATGTTTAAAAATACAAAAGGACGAAAAGGGTAGCTTAGTAAATTAAAATATGCAGATCTGTAAATAGTCCACTAGAATTGCAAAACCAACTTCTTTTCTCTCTCTCTCTCTCTCTCTGAACTCCGTCGCCGATCGTACGCCGGAAAATTAATTGCCATTCACCGAGTTTTCCCGCTGGTTAGAGTGTGAGAAACTGAGGAGGATTTTCTCTGTGCGCGAGATCATGAAGTTCTGGAAGAGCCTCAGCAACCTGATTGAAGAAACGTTGCCCGATTGGCGGGACAAGTTTCTGTCGTACAAGGACTTGAAGAAGCAGTTGAAACTGATTTACCCGAAGGACGCCGGAGATAAACCTCCTCCCGCCAAAAAGTCCAAGCTTCCCGTCGGCGGTGCGGATTCCGTTGAGCCTGAGAATAACGAGGAAGGTGGCGAGGAGACAAAGGAGGTCAGCGATTTCGTGAGGCTTCTGGAGGAAGAAATCGAAAAGTTTAACGGTTTCTTTGTTGACCAAGAGGAAGAATACGTTATCAAATTGAAGGTAATTAATTCCTTTTCACTTTCTTGATTGTCATTGGAGGTTTTTTTTCTTTTTTCTTTTTTTAAAGTTATATCTTCCATTTTCCTCAAGGAGAAGATGCGATTTGGCATTCCTGGTCCGAATATTAGGAATCAATTGCATTTATTTAGTTTCATTACTAAATGTGGTTTTGTTATGTATACGAAAATCTTTAGGTATTTTATTTTCTTTTTCGTTTTCGTAGGAAAAATATGCTTTTCGTTGTCTTGAACAATATCGAGAATCTGTTATATTCTTAATTCAGAGGTTAATCGTTTCCTTTTTTGAGATCTCGGCACTGCACGGTTTTAGAGGAATGCTAGAAATGTTGGTTTTCCTTTTAAATTTATGTATAATAAGATTTGTTTGCAAATCAATCCTAGTTGCTTAGTCCTTGAGTATGGAACTTAAAAGTTTGATTTTGAAACATGTTCCACCTTTGCGGTTTTGGATATTTGATCCTCAGTTCCTTTCTTTCATTCGCAATTATCTTACACAGATCACTTTAAAATTAGGGTAAATTTTTTTTTTTTTTTTTCCCTTTGCTTTGACTTATCTATTAACACAAAGCACGAGAAATTGTCATCATCTAGTGCCTCAACTGCAAGCGGATAAATTAGATTATTAAAAGTAGTATAGACTGCTATAGCTAGTATTAGTTAGCCCTGATAAAAAAAAAAAAAAAAAAAGAGTTTACCAACGATTTGTACTATAAATAATGAAGAAGTGTATTTTTTCCGAGCTCTGTTTCTTTTTCTTTTAATAATGTTCCAGTGGCAATTATCCCATTTCGAAGTGGACTAAGTAACTTGATCCATTAAGCAATTGTCCTTCCCCACTCAGCATTCTTAGATGCGTCTTGCAATCAAGCCCCTTTCTTCTTTTCCTACCAAAAAATGGTTCCTTTCTCTGACTGGCCCAAGGATACCTTTATACCCTCTCTCTTACCTTTTGTGGTGCCTATGCCCCAGTTGGAACTATCTACCTGAGGCTGTCCCTTGACCCTTAGGTCTTGACAGAAGGTTAGAATTATCTCTCTTCCAAAGTCCATTTCTCACTGATGGCTCAGGCACACCACTGGAAGGAGGCCTTAGATGGCACCTATCAATCTTACAGGGAATTTGTTACCAAGTGTTTTATGCTTTATATAGAGCTTCTGTTTTTTGAAATCGGAAATCTGTAGTTTAGTCTGTTGTATTGGTTTGAAGACTAACTAATTACGTTATGTATCAAGCTAATATTATTTTTTCTAAGTTTGTGGAGAGTGACTGTGGGTGGTATGGTTTTATTTCCATTTTCTTTTTTCTTTTTTTAAATTGAGTGGAGGTAGGGAGGGTAGGAATGGCTTATGCTTATCTTGATAATTTTTCTGATAATCTGATCTAGGTTATCGAGTCAAATGTCCATATCTTTTCAGAATTAAAAATCTGTATCGTTTCAGAATTAGTTTCTCGTTATATTGTACATGGTAGAATTTTAATTGTCCTTGTGCTAGTAAGTTGGATGTTTAAACAAATTTGCATCTGCTTAAAGTTTTAAATATTTGTCTGGTTCACAAGCACACTCAAGTATTCCTGCTGCTTCTTAAATTGGGTGTTTCTGTTTGGTGTGTGGTTATGCACTTGTCTTTTCACAATTTTGTATGGTCACTGCTTTTTTATCACATTTTCACATGAATTGTTGGATGGCATCGTAGGTACCTTTTTAAAGTTACCAATTGTCACTAATGTTGTTGTAACTTCCTTGGGTAATTAAAGGTTTCGTGGTACAGGTCATTTTCTTGCTAAATTTGTTTATTTTCTGTCTTTTGCGCTTTTGAACTGCAGGAGCTGCAAGATAGAGTAGCAAAGACCAAAGTATCAAATGAGGATTTGACAGATGTAGGGAGGGAAATTGTGGACTTTCATGGAGAAATGGTTCTGTTAGTAAATTACAGCACCCTTAACTATACAGGTATTTTTGTGTATCTTTTGGCTGTGAACAAGGGTTCTTTGGTTATAAAGGATATTTGTAGTTTATGGTCATGAGAATAAATCTACCATTCTCTTAACGATGTAAATACATAATTGCATAGAAGAGGACCATGATGATGCAAAACCCAATAAATGAAACATAATAAGATATAAAAAAAAAAATTGATAATGACTTCAGTTTTGTCTCCTTAGATTTTTATGCCAGAAAAATTCCAGGAAAGCACAATCTTTTTCTTCTTAGGCACTTATAAATCATTATTTGTATTGCAGAACTCATGGACTTGCATGCAAAATGGGTAAAAATTTGAACATGGCACCTAGTACATGCTTTTAGTCTGTGGTCATACAAGTAATACACATCTTTTGTTTCATACATGACATAAGTGTGTATTTTGCTTTAATGAGAATATTGCTTGGGCCATCACATTTTACTTCTAACAATTTGTAGTTTTCTTTGGCCCTCTTGTGGGATATCTTTTACTTTTGTTTTTAAATGGCAAAAATAAGAGAAAAAAAAGCTACAACTTTTTATTTAGTGTTTGGGAGTTTTATGTAAAAAGAGCTAAATATGGGACACCTATTATGTCTATTTTTGATATTGAATAAGAGGGTAAAGTTTTTTAAAACAACTTTCTTGTTTTCTCTGAAGAGCTTGCTGGAGAGGTCATCTGTTGACTTTATCTAAAAGCTCTTTAAATGCCTAAACTATTTTAATAAATTGTTCAAAGACTCTCATAAGTTGCTTTTGAGCCATAAAAGACAGAAGCAATTTTTCAAAGCCATGCCAAACAGGACCTTTGTGTTCTTTAACTGAAGATCAAACCTTCAGTTCAATGTTCTTTGAGGTTTGTGTTTGATCAGGAGTAAGTACAATAAAGCTATATTTCTTCCTTCTGTATTTATTCTCTTCATTTGAATGGCTTAAAATAACCTAGAACCAACGCCAAAGGGATACACCTTTTTGTTTATGGTTTCTTCGTTTCTCTGCTTGGAGGCATACATGCATCCAAATTTCAATCACATGTAACCCTTTCTTGTCAGAGAGCAATAGTGTCTTTTTTCCTTGGTGATTTTGTGCCAAATGATTCTTCGTCATTTGGAGAACAGTTTGGCCTCCAATTGAGTAGTATGGTAGCTCGCCTCGCACACGGTGTCATACGTCAATTTCACTTCCTTAAACTTAATTGTAAAGTACATGTGCATAGTTGTTTTCACAAATTAATTACTAATATTTGATGGGTTTTTTTGTACCTAGGGTGGCATTGGGGAAGGGCATATCATAAAGGCTGGTCCGTTTAGCATGCATAGCTCACTTCAAGAATCAAGCGTGAAGCTACTGCAGTACTCCGTCAATGAAAATCTCGACGAAAGGTACATATGAATTTAAAATGTGTTTGGAGTAACGGTCTTTTTTAAACTTTACTGTTTGTATTTATTTGTAAATCACCGGTTTTCCACTTTTTATAATGACTTAATCACAACATTGCATTTGTGTTGTTGTAGTGAGATCATTGTTCAAACGGAGCATCTTTATTATACCCGAGGTGATATTCTTTGTTTAGCACCTGTTGAATGGTTTAAAACAACTGTAAGCTATCCTCTTTAAATTACTATGGTTATTCTTTCATAATCTTTAATGTTTGTTGTCGTTAATATCTTCTAATGTTGTATTTAAACATGTGTTTAGGTAATTGACCAAGCTATGGAAGCTTCACATATCGTGAAAGAGCCAAGCACAATCCGAAAGAGTCTCAGCAGTGGTTTCTGACTCCAGCTTTTCAGGTATGGATTTGTATTTGAACCTTCTAACTCTGTCTCGATTTGTACAATGGTTACATGTCTTTTGGTGTGTTTGCCTCGATGAAAATTACACTGTACACTTCCACTTGTGCAGCAAAATGTGTTAAATAAAAAGACCACGACCGATGAGATCATAACGTTCGAAAAAATTGGAAATTCATCGCCAAATTCTGTGGGAAGATTGACTATTGTGAAAAGGTTAAACGCAACAGTCTATTACTTGAGCATTATTTCATGTTTTTCATCAAATTTAGTGTTTATTTCATTGTATGGGCAACTATATCTAACAATGTGTGCAAATATATAGAGTTGCTTTCTTGATTTACTGTTACATTGTTTGCAACTATTTTGACTATTTCTTTTCCAGATTTTCATTCCCGTGAACGACATTTAAAAGCACTGGTATCTAATAGTCGTGTATGTTAGAGAAGCGGCTGCTGAGATTTGGGATTCTTTCCCAATTGCGAAGCATAGACGCAAGTGGGAGAGTGCAGCTCATTCGATGGTAAGTTAGTAATTGTTTAAATAGTGGTCTCTGTCGCAATCAAAATCAATTGCGTTTTAGTACAATTTATTCGCTTGTTCTGTCTAGCAGCAGTATTCTATCATATTGAATGCTTGAATGCATTAATTTTGTTTGCCTATAACGACAACAATACAGCTTGTTTGGTTTGTATGGGGTTGTGATCGAAACTGGATTGTTGCTTTTGTCTTTGGCATGATTACCAAATTTGGATATTAGTGTAATGTAGTTGAAGGCATTAGACATCGTCTTGGCTGATGAGATAACAAGAGTGTACAAACGTTCGACTTATTTTGAGTTAATGCCCCTCCGTTAACCGGTCAATATCACGGCTCAATATAACAGGTTCGATTGTGGGCTATACGTGGTCAAATATATGTAGTCATTTAATTTTAGTGAAGCGATGATATTATTTTGCTTTAGTTTTTCATATATTTTTAGCATGGGAGATTTTAATTTCCAAATACTACAATAGTATTAATATATTTTTATCTAATAAACATTACTCCTATAGTTTGACTCGCAATTGGAACGGTGCTTCACCGCTTTGGATATCATGTTTGAGAACCATAATATGAAGTATGGTCAATTGATGCAGACAATGCAAGCTCATTTCAACTGGTTAGGGAACCACGTTGATACACCACATCCTAAAACTAAGTCGGACCATGTGAGGAGGCCAATGTGAGATTAAAGTGAATTAGCCTTGCTATCTTCCTAATACTGTGAGAGACCAGATGAAATGATAGGCTCACCTGATATTTGTTTTTTTATCACTCTATTTGGATGCTTAATAGGGAAAGAAAAATGAAAATTATATATCTTTTTTGCTGGGAGGAATGTTGGGCTATAGAGTTGCTTTACATTTTATGACGGAACTAAATAGTTTTTAGCTTATCAATTGTTCAATACTTATTTATGATTTCTAAAGTGATTATTTGCTTAAACATATATTTTGTAACAATGATAAATATAAAATTTGTTGTTAGGATGAGTGAAATACCACATTTGATTACTTGATTTCCTATCCAATTGGTATATGGGTCAACTAACATTGCTGGTAGTTAGTAGTCTAAACAAATTTTTCAAAATTGATATCATTTGAAAAATTGAATATGCAATATAAAAAGTGTACATTTGCATTTATATGTTGAGTATTACTCTTATATTTCAAAAAAGTATAGTGCTAAAATTCTAAAAATAAATGTAGTTGTAGTTTTAATTTTTCGTGAATACATATTTTCATGACATTTTTTTTAACTCTAAGAATACTGGATATATTATTACATTTTCATATTTTGCAAAGAAAATTTATGCAAAAATAATATTTATATNCCCACATGATCAGCACGTGCACCTCAGCCTTGCGTCTTCCCCAAAAATTCCCCTACCCACCCCTGATCAAGCCCTCCCTCCCTCTCTCCCTTCGCCTCAGCCCTCACTGCTCATTTTGCTCAAATAGTCTATCTTTACAATTTCTACCTCTACATAGGGATTATATATTTTCTCAAATATATTAAAGAAAAAAACATATCCATTTTTTCTACCCAAAATTTACTAGACAAGAGATGAGCGAGAATTTAATTTTTGATTTGAAAGCAAAGTGATTGTTTTCTTAGAAAATGATGATGAACCCAACTCAAAAAGTAATTTAACATAAAGTAAAACATTAGGATTTAATTGTGACAAAACAAAATTCCATTGACAAAAATAAAGAAGAAGAAAAAACACTAATAAAACAAAGTAGCAGAAAAAAGCAAATGAACAGACCCAATATTCTCTCTCTCTCTTTACTTTCTAGTTTCACCCTAAACTTTTTATTTTTCCCTGCAAACAATAATGATGAAAAAGCTTAAATTTTTGGCCGTCTCTGCCTCTATCTCTCTTCCTCTGTGCCTGTCACTCTCTCTTTGTTTTTTTCTTTCCAGTAGCCACCATTAGCCAGTCATTCTACACCTGCTTCTCTTCTTATCCTCTTTGCTTTTTCCATATATATATATTCTGGCTGAGGCGGAGGGAGGGAGGGCTCGATCGGGGGTAGGGGAATTTTTGGGAAAGATGGAGGCTGGGGGGTGGGGTGGGGGTTTCGGAGTCTATAATAACCCGACATGCAGGTTCTATAGTGCTCCTGCTATGATATATAAAACATCATTATATTGATAAGAAATTATGACAATTTAAAATGTATACTGTTACACATGCGAAAATATAAAACTAAATTTATTTATATAGAATATTCATATAACCTAAATATAAATAAATGATTCTTAAATGGATTCACATATCAAAATATTAAACCAATTAAATATTGATACATCACCTGCTATATTATTTGGTAGATTAATCCGATTAATATTTAATATTATTGATTTGCAATTTAGAGTTATAATTAAGTAAAATAAAAAATTATGTTCTTATTAAGTTCAACATTCTATAATTTAACCAATATATTTTTAATATTGTATTAATGATAATTAATCGCAATTTTTTACTAATAAACTAATTTAATATTTAATTTCTATTATTGGTCATATTTTTTAAATAAATATAAATTTATATAATTTAATATATTTATAATTAACTATACATATTTTTAGTAGATATATTAGAAAAATAATATATTTACTAATTATAATTAATTAGCATAAAATACTTGTGTGTTTCTATGTTATTTACTTGTGTTGTAAATAGATTAACACTTTAAACTATCATATTTTATTGGGATCTCATATAAGTTAAATCATATTGTATGTTACTTATAGAAATTTATCATTTTACAAAATTTAAACCATAGGGCTTATAAGAAACATATATTAACAAATTCGACAACCCATTAATTATTTAATAATATTGTTTTTTTTTGTAATATTTGTACATAGTACATAACTTTCTTCCATAATAAGTAACATTTATCCATAAATTGTAACATTGTCTTCATTGTCATTAATGAGTAAAATTGTTCATATGATGCAACATTTATCCATATCGAATAATATAAATTCAAAACAACTAATATTTTATTGGGATATTTACACTGGAGATACCTAAACTTTATCAGGTATGACAAGTTGGTACTTAATTTTTTTTTTTTTGCAAATCAGTACCCAAACTATACAAAGTGTGGCACCGTTAATACTCATGCTCGAATCCGTCCAAATTCCCCCGTTATTAGCACGTGAGGATCATGTGCAGGTAGACTTGGCAACGTGTTGTGTCGTATAGTATAGGATTTGTATTCGTTTCAATTTTTTTTATCCAAATCTGACCCGTTAAGCTTCCATGTTGAAATATGTAAACTCAAACCCGTTCATGAAATTATTGTATAACCCGTTATCCAACCCGTTAACACGTTAAACTTATTTTCAAAATTATTTAAAAATAAAATAAAAATATATTTGATTTATAGTTCATAGTCCATACTAAAAAATAGTGAAACACAGACAAACATAAATATTTGTATCCTTTTACAAACCAAAAATAAAAAACTAAACCAACATACTTAATACATGTTAAAAAAATAACAAAAACATAATACTTAAATTCTTCTACAAATGAATAATAAAAATCTAAAACAATATTGTTTGAAATAACAAGAATACATAAACATATTCAATTTCAATCACATCTTCATTTCTTTAGTTTTTTTTTTTAATTAAATTACTAAATTATCATTAAAGATTAATGGGTCCATAATGGGTCTAATGGGTTTTTGCGAGTCAACCCGTTAAGACCCGTTAAGATAACATGTTCATAATGGGTCAACCCGTTATCAACCCAACCCGTTTCAGATAAATTCGAATCTGTAAAAAACATTCATGTTCGTGTCGTGTTAAAATTTGTAAGGTCTATGTGTAGGGGTAAATCTTATAGTTTCACCCTCCCAAACACCCCCAAATCCTCAGGCTTCTTCCATTTTCGATAAATTCCCCTTGATCTCTGTCTCTCTCCCTTATCAAAATTTGACATGCCCATGCAACAGAATAACAAATAATTAAATTACTTTCATATGGGTTTCTCTATTTTGGAACCAAAATTCACTTGCTTATTCTCCAAATTAAGCCTCTTGTTGAGTTCCTCGGGGGCTGTTCATCGCTTGCGTCAAATATTAATCAGACACACATTCATGAAAAGTTTTTGTCTTTACGAAGGATGAAGAACAAGTTTAAAATCTCGACCTATAGGCACCGGATGTGAAGTTCAAAAGGCAAATGATAGAATATTGCATGATTAATTGGCAAAATGCTCATAAATGGCACGAAAGGGATCTCAAACCCGTGCATTATGTATTTTGAGTTGGGTATAAAATTTCAGTGGATATTGTACCAAATTGATCCATGGGCTTCATCGAGAATGAAAAGACAAAGCCAACGTGATAAATTTTACCGGAAATGGTGGTTGAAATCATTAGATTTCGACAGGTCAAACATCCGAGTGGCATGATCCAGTTCAGTTAAATGGGTCGACCTGCAACCCCTCTCAAGGTTGGGGAATATTAAAACGATGCCATTTTGGATCATCCCCAACCTTAAGACGGGGTGCGGGTAGACCAATTTGATTGAATTGGATCACGTGACCCGGATGTTTGACTAGTCGGAATCTAATGATTCCGGCCACCATTTCCGGTAAACCTTATCCTGTTGGCTTTTTCTTTTCAATCATGATGAAACCCATAGATCAATTTGGTGCAATATCCACTGAAATTTCATACCCAACTCAAAATACATAATGCACGGGTTTGAGATCCCTTTTGTGCCATTTATGAGCATTTTGCCAATTAATCCTGCAATATTCTATCCTTTGCCTTTTGGGTTTCACATCTAGTGCCTATAGGTTGAGATTTTAAACTTGTTCTTCATCATTCGTAAAGACAAAAACATTCCATGAATGTGTGTCTGATTGATATTTGACGTGGGCAATGAACAGCCCCCGAGGAACTCAGCAAGAGGCTTAATTTGGAGAATAAGCAAGTGAAATTTTGGTTCCAAAATAGAGAAACCCAGATGAAGGTAATTTAATTATTTGTTATTATGTTGCATAGGCATATCAAATTTTGATAAGAGAGAGACAAATATCGAGGGAAATTTTAATCGAAAATGGAAGAAGCTTGAGGATTTATGGGTGTTTGGGAGGGTGGAATTACAAGATTTACCCTTGTACATGATCTTCACATGCTAATAACGGAAAAATTTGGACGGATTCGGGCATAGGTATTAACAGTACCACACTTTGTATAGTTTTGGGGTACTGATTTGCAAAAAAAAAGTTTATTGTCCATATTTAGTAATATTAGTCTATAATGAGTATTTTTTTGTCCATATTTGATAATTTTGTCTTACGGTGTAATATTTATCCAAAATACGTAACTTTGTTCTATACATAGTAATATTGGTCCATATTCGGTAATTTTGTCTTATGGTGTAATATTTGTTCAAAATACGTAACTTTGTTCCATACATACTAATATTGGTTCATATTCGGTAAATTTGTCTTACGGTGTAATTTTGTCCAAATATATAAATTTGTTCCATACATAGTAATATTGGTCCATATTCGGTAATTTTGTCTTATGGTGTAATATTTGTCCAAAATACATAAGTTTGTTCCATACATAGTAATATTTTTTCATAAAATGTAATTTTTAATTGGACACGTGGCAGCTTCTTAGCTATGCAATCCTTTCCCCCCAATATGTATTTTTCCCCCATTTTCTTCCCTTTTGCAACCGGTTATTTTTTTCTCTTTCAAATGAATTTGCTACGTGTCACACATTCAAGGGGGTCTCCAAGGGAATTCACTTTAAAGGAGTCCATTTGTGAATTTTTTCTATAATTTGACTTGTAACACAGTCAGTGATTATATATAGGCCTGACAAAATGCTACGTGACACTATAACACGGCATGATACGACACGATAATTTGTGGGTTTGGATATGTGATATCATATCAGGTTGATATTAGTGTCACACGATAAGACACAATAAGAAAATGAATTAAAACGGGTTAGAATACGTTAACACGGTGTGTCACGATAAGATACGATAATAAAAATATTAATTTAATTATTTTTTTATAGCTAACTTTTTATATTACTTTTTCTTTTTTTTTAGGAAACTATAAAATTTATATTTTATTTCATTAAAAAATGACAATTTTTATATTTATTTATATATTGATATTTTATTTTAGTTTCTATCATTTTTATTACATATATTGGGTGTACAATTTTAGTTTGGTTTAAAATATTTTGAATATTTTTAAATTGACAATTATAATGCATATTTTGTTTCCTTAGCCGCGATAAATATTTAATATATCTTTAATTCGTAATATTTTATATATTTTGAATTCACAGTTATTAATTATGTTGAATTTTAGTATGCTAATATATTTTTTTTGATGTTTAACATATCATTTGAATATGTATTTAGGCTTAGTAGACACGAATTAAACATGACACGAACACAGAACGACAGGGCACGAACACGATTCAACACAAATGTTTAACGGGTTGGATTCAGGTGAAAAAAGTTTGACAGGAATATGAAATGACACGGCACGAATACAGTTTAACACTATACGTTGCCAGGCCTAATTATATATAATTTTGATTTGTTTGTGTTTATCTGTTTAATTATGAAATTGTATTTAATTATTATCTTCCTTGTATATTAAAGCTTACCTTTGATGAATTTTAACTTCAAGAAATGCTGATGTCCACATCTGCTTGTACTTCTATGCATCGCTGATTAAACCTTGACCTAAAGATCCAGAGATTATTAAAACAGTGATAAAATCAATAACAGTTTCTCGGTTGTTTGAGAGGGAAATGAGGTATTAGCCATCTCCAATACCATGCATGAGAGCATATTTGCTAGTTAAATCTGAAGAATATGCATGTGTATGGAACCTTTGGTTTATCAGCATCTTACTTGCTTTGTCTTCCATTATATTTTCTTTCCCTAAAGATTGTTATACAATTCAAGTTCTAAGTTATTATATTGTTTTTTATTTTAATTTTTTGCTGTTATACTTAAGCTTTCCAGGAAATATTATATGCAAATGTCAATACATATTCTATGTCAAGATCTTAATTTATTGTGGCAGGCAGCTTTTATGCATAGGGGTAAATGACAGTTGATAGGATTTGTTTAGAATATGAACAAAAATTCAGAGATGTGAACTATTTTAGTTGTGCGCTTGCGTTCCCATTTTGAGGATTGTCTTTTTCTCTCTGTTTCCCTATGTAGTGTCCATTTTCGCTAACAGAAATAGAAATGGTTTTTAAAGGAATTTTTTTAAAGAAACTATTATGAAATAAATGAATGGCGATACATGTTTTAGTAGTCGAGGTGAAAAATGTATCAATATGCCTTGTAAATAAGGTTCATAGACTTTGTTTTACATTATTAATTCTCTATCCAGCATAAATTAATATGTTTTCAATTATTATCTATCTTCTTTATTTTCATCCTCCAATGGCTCCAACTAAATGATTTATGTTCTTAAAGCCTTTTTCTTAGTTAAAATTTATTTAATACACATTTTTTATTCTCTCTCCTCTCTCTCTCTCTCTCTCTCTCTCTCTCTCTCTTTGTGTGTTGGCTGGTGGAGGAAATGGGCTAATTGTTGTTTGCCTCTATTATTGTGCATTTTGGTGGTCATGGAGCAGCAGGTGGTAATTGCTTCATTTTGGGTGTCACTGCTGCCTAATTCTATTGATATCTGACCTAAAATATCAATAGATTTCAAAATACTTGGCATTTTGTCCAGTTAAGGCTTGTTTGGTACTATTGATAAAAAAATATTATTTGAATATAATGTATTAATTAAAATTAATACTGTATTTGTTGTTAGTTTTGTATAGTATTATATAATAAATTTTAACATTTTAATATAAGATATGATGTATAACTAATACATCAAGATTTTTTTGTATTAAATAATACACTTCATCATTTCTTTTGTACATGTAGATTTTTCTGTACATATTTTTTTTTTCTTCTTGGGGCATATCTACTGTCAAATTTTTAATTTTTTTTTATGCTTTATTTTTTCCGCTAGCCAAACGGTAAATTTGTTAGTATTGAAAACATATATTCTTTTATATCGTCATTTTAGATTATATTTGTAATTTTCATTATTTTGTCTGCAATTTTTGCTAGCCGATCTTAAAAATAAGAAAGCAAAAGTAAAACTCACAATCTAAGTTATATCTACTATTAATTTATTTTTAATATTTTTATAACTCACCAACGATAAGTATTAAAAATTTTAATATTAAAAATTAAAAACTTTAATAAAATTAAAAGTTAAATATTAAAAGCTTTATAAAAGTTAAAAATTAAAATTTAAAAATTTTAATAAAAGTTCAAAAATTAAAATTTTAATTAAAAGTTAAATTTTTTAAATTTTAATAAAATAGTCTAATAAAATACTATAATATATTAAATATTATATTATATATACATTTTAATACAATTTTGTACCAAACATCTGAGATGTATTATATAATATATTACAATATAATTTAATATATTATAATACAATACTACGTACCAAACCAGCCTTTGATTTATTTGTCATTCGTTTTTTTTGGTAAAAGATTTCTTTCTGATTCTTGCATTATCCTAACCTAAGGGAAATTAACGCCTAAGGTACCTAAACTATGTTGGGTGTGACAAGTGGGTACCTAAACTTTTTTTTTTTGGCAAACCAGTACTCAAACTGAAGAAAGTGTTGCGCCGTTCATAACCAACCCCTAATCTGTCCAAATTCACCCGTTATCAGCACGTGATGATCATGTGCAGGGGTAAGTGATGTAAATTCACATCACCCGAACACCCCCAAGTCGATCCCAGCCCTACCGATTCAGCAAAATTTCCCATTTCGATCAATATGGAAGGGTAAATTGGTAAGTTTAGGGCTCATCCCCAACTGATTTATGTTCGCACATAAATCCTTAAACCTTTGTTGTTGTTATAATCGACGGCATGGAGGCTGGAAGTCAAATGTCCGAGCCGAAGTTGTGCTATTGCGGGAGGCCAAGCATCCAAAAGACAGCATGGACGGACAAAAACCCAGGAAGGAGGTTTTACGGCTGCGGTGCGTACATGGTGAGTGATTAATCTTTGATTTGAGCATGGCGGCAAATATGTCGATGTTTTGAATGTTTATCAGAGGGATTAGGAATAGTAATTGCATTTAAATTGAATGACCTTATGTGATTTTGGGATAGGGATATTAACGCCAGGTACCTAAACTGAGATTGACAGTCACTCTATGGTTTAGGGATATTAACCAAGTTTTTTTCCACTTTAAAAAATAATTTAAACTGAGATAATGACATATGCAATTTTGTTATGGGGTGAATGAAACTGCCTGCAAGAACGATGAAGGAATTTGAGCATTTTAATGTGGAAAACGTATTGCAAGTGAAGTTTGTATCTGTTACTAAAGTTTAGTTGTGTTCCTTTAAATATTGTTAATGTTTATTTTTGTATTTTTTTTTTTTTTTTTTATGTTTGATTTCTGTTAGTTTAGTTGTGGTGTTCCTTTAAATTATAGTGAATGTGTTAATTTTTTTTTGTTATGTTTTATTTCTGTTAGTCCCATTAAGTAGCTTAGAGATACTAAGATTGCATGGATTAATGGCAAAACATGTTCGGATTTTGCTGGTCTTGATTTCCTACACAATAAATACTAAGATTGCATGTGCATTAATTTTTGCAGGGTATAGGCAACCACGGGTGTGGATTTTTCGTATGGCATTACCCTCCAATTTGTCAGCAATCACTGCAGATAATACCAGGATTACTTCGAAACATGTCAAAAACTAAAAATAAAAATCGTTGGCTACGAAGAATGGTCGTGATGTTGGTTATTTGTTTCATTTGTTTAGGGTTGGTATGCTATAGAGTAGTGGCACAATATACTTTAAGTAACATTGTAAATGTAAATCAGGATAGAGTATTGGAGATTGGAGACAATGTAAACATGTTTGAGTAACCATACAAGTTGACATGTTGTTGGTTTAATTATTGTTGTGTATTGAAGTGGATACAATGTAAAAAAATTTCATACCACAATGAAATTTTGGATTTGGTTGGAATGATTGACATGTTAATAAATATTTTATGGTTATGGTTGCTTGATATACATGCATTTTTGTCCAAATTTATTGCTAGAGGTCCCTGGACTTTTGTTCAAATTTGTTATGTTATGGATTTGGTTGGACTTGCCATATATTGCTATCCCATATTATTGTACCCCAAGTAGTTGTGGTAACAAAACACATGAAAAAAATATATAAAAATTAAGGAACTTGTAGTAACCAATAGGTTAATAATAACAAAAGCACTTTTAACTTCATATATACATATATAGGAACATGGTATATTCACATTCCAAAAATGTAGGAACATGGTAGAACTGCTGCATACCGAACAAAAGCCATGTTACAACTGGTGTCAGCATTATCAGTAGCTTGTTCTATTACAAAAATATAGGAACATGGTACATTTGTCTAATAGTACCAGCCTCATTCCAACAATGTCTATTACAAATGTAAAAAAGAGTATAATTACAAAAATCCCAAATTCTAAATTAGGTTAGTCTGTTTCGGGATCTCTTTATTGGCAATTTGTCAAAGGGTACAACTGTTGATGTTGGTGGTGCAGTTGGTGCATCTGCTGGTCCTGAGGGTCCTGCCGCCTCTGCTGCTGCTGTTAATTTGTCATTTTTAGATGCCCTGGTTGATTTTTGTGGTCTTCTGTTGGGTTTTGAGGCCTGAGATGTGTTTGGTGTTGGTTGTGTACTTGTACCAACCTCCTGCAATCAGCAACAAAAACATTATAATATCAACTCAATACCAAATCAGCAACTCAATACCAACTCAAGTAAAATAGAATACCATATCAAAACAGAAACTGTGTTACAAGACATACCTGAGGCTGGGTTTGGTGTGTACTTGTACCAACCTCTTGCAATAAGCACAAAACATCATCAGCAGCAAAAACTAATAAAAATATCTATTAAAAACCATAATTTAGTGTATTTAACAAAAATCCTTTAACAAACATACTTCAACCTCAATGTCTTCGTGCCTCGATGACCTGCATAGCCCTGGGTTGTGGGTCAAGATGGTTAGGGTCATATGGGGTTTGGATAAGTAACAGGGGTTGGGTTTGGTGTTGGGTTTTGGTTTGGGTTTGAGATTTGGTTTTGTCCTTGCATTTGGGTTCGGGTTGGGCTTGGGCTTGGACTATCCAAGTCCTCATTGATGGGTCTATAGCTGCTAAAGGTTGAGTAGTACTAAACTGTGTTAAATACAAGATAGCCATGTTGTTTTCATGTAGGTTGGTACTCATCATCATCACATCTTTATCACAAAAAATGAACATCAATCATCTATCGTCATCTAACTCATAACGTGGATGCCTATAATAGGCACCAACATTATTCCCATAGCCTAATTGTCTTGACAAATTCTGAATGGTATAAAAACTCATAAAATCAGGATCACAATGGTCTAAATAATCTACCTCCCCCCATGTGTACACATTTTTACCCTTTCTGACCTCAAAGTATCCACTATGGTGTACTTTGAGAGTGAAAAAATTAAATTCAGGAGCTGCAAATTTAAAAAAACACTTAATATCATGGTAAATTCATTTAAATTAAACATTTACCATAATTAGTAGTAAATTACACATAGACAGGTACCTAACAATATATACACCTTTACACATCAGGTACCTAGCATTTTCAAATTTAGTTGTGGACCACACATTAAAAAGGCATCAATTACCATCCAGTGCAAGTCAATACACATGCAATTGTCAGTCTGACAATCTGAATTGCTTTTCCACATCAAAATGCATCAATGCAATGCAAATCAAATAATAAAAAATTTAAGTCAAACACACTAACATTCAAACCCAGCCCCACTTAAAAGCATAGTCTGCCAAAAATGAACCCTACATGTTCAGCAAAGCATCGCAGACAGGACCATAGTGGACCCAAACAAAAACACACATGCATTGATATTCAAACCTAAGGCAATATACAAACATTTAACATTTTACAGATATTCAAACAGAGACATGTCCTCCGTGGACCCAAATGCATCCATTCATTTCATTGATATTAAAACCCACTCGCAGACAATCCCCGACAACTTCCACAAAAGATAGGGAACTTTTTTTTTGAAAAAACACCCTATAAAATATCTCAAAATTTAAAACAATTGCTAACCACGAAAACAAAGACTTACGATATTTTGGATGCTCTTCGTTATTTTCTCTACTATCAGCCATTTTTTCTTGCTGGATTTTCAGCAACCTTTATGCAGCAACCTAAACCCTATTATTTTTTGAAGGAACCCTAACCCAATTCCTAAACCTTAACTATCGAAATCGAAGGATTAACTGGGGCGAACAATGATTTTTAAGTCGATTCGAATGTTTTTTAAGCAACTGATTATGCGAAATGGTATCTATTATGAAGTAGAAGTGATTCAAGATCCTAGGCTACGAAACAGAGAGACAAAAATCGGGAAGGAAATTTAGCTGAATTGGTAGGACTGTGATCGATTTGGGGGTGTTCGGATGATGTGAATTTACATCACTTACCCTTGCACATGATCATCTGATAACGAGTGAATTTGGACGGATTAGGAGTTGGATATGAACGGCGCAACACTTTCTTCAGTTTGGGTACTGATTTGCCAAAAATAAAAATTTAGATACCCATTTATTACACCAGACGTAATTCAGGTACCTTATGCGTTAATAATCCTTAACCTAACAGAGGAAAAGTAATATCTATGAATTTATGACCAGTCTAGCTTTTGCTGGAAATTCTTGTTCCAAGTTTCAAATTTCTTAAGCAATTGCCAATTTGTCTATAAGGCGAGGTTTTGATGATTTACCCCTTTAGATTTACCTTTTAACTTGTTTGGATATAATGCATCAATAGGTCCTCTAATCACTTGACTTTCTCTACTTTCAGATTCGTCTTTTGGGTTTTGCGTAGATCTTGAAGTTTAATTTTTAAAGATTGTCAAGAACAGTATGTTGTGTTACTGTTACAAACTCCACTACCACCATGTTCTCTTCCCCAAGATCTTGGCCACTTCATTTCTGCAGTTGGTTACCGGTTTCACCGTCAATAGCCGTTCCTTATCCAATGAATCATACACTGTTACTCCCCCAATCAAGCCCTGGCCTCAACGCCTCTACCCAAAGCGCCTTGTGTCAATGATCACCAGCCAACAGAATCTTGATCTTGCCCTCCAAATCTTCCATTTTGCTGGAAACTACCACCCAGGTTTCTCACATAACTACGAAACTTACAATGCCATCATTCAACGTCTCTCGCGAGCCCGTGCTTTTGAAGATATTGAATCCCTGCTTTCTTGCCTACACAAATCTCAATTGAAGTGCGGTGAAGAACTTTTCATCACTGTAATTCGTAATTATGGCCTTGCAGGTCGACCAAAATGGTCATTGAAAACCTTTCTACGCATTGAATCTTTTGGTGTTCAGCGCTCTGTGAGATCCTTGAACACTTTGTTGAATGCTTTGGTTCAAAACAAGCGATATGATTTGGTGCACTTGGTGTTTGTGAATTGTAAGAAGAGGTTTGGTGTGGTGCCCAATGTGTTTACTTGTAACATTTTGATTAAAGCGTTGTGCAACAGCAATAACATAGATGGTGCTCTCAAGCTGTTCGATGAAATGCCTGCCATGGGAATGGTCCCTAACGTGGTCACTTACACTACCATTATGGGTGGATATGTTTCATGGGGTGATATGGTTGGTGCCAGAAGGGTTTTTACTGAAATTTTGGATAGAGGGTGGCTGCCTGATGCCTGTACCTATACCATTTTGATGGTTGGGTATGTTAAGCAAGGGAGATTGGCGGATGCTATTAAGGTGATGGATGAAATGGATGAAAATGGGATTCACCCAAATGATGTTACTTATGGGGTTATGATTGAAGCTTATTGTAAGGAAAACAAGTCAGGCGAAGCACTTAACTTGCTACATGATATGCTTGAAAAGAAGTATATACCAACCTCAGCGCTTTGTTGCAAGGTGATTGATGTATTATGCCAACAAGGCAAGGTGGAGGATGCCTGTGAGTTGTGGAAAAAGCTTTTGAAGAATAATTGTACTCCTGATAATGCCATAACGTCTACTCTTATACATTGGCTTTGTAAGCAGGGGAAGATATGGGAAGCCAGAAAGTTATTTAACCAGTTCGGAAAGGGTTCAATTCCATCTGTTCTAACTTACAACACATTAATTGCAGGAATGTGTGAGAAGGGAGAGTTGTGTGAGGCAGGTAGGTTGTGGGATGATATGGTGGAAAGTGGTTGTGCTCCTAATGCTTTTACCTACAATATGCTAATTAAGGGATTCTGTAATATTGGTAAAGCAGAGGAGGGGATTAGAATTTTAGAGGAGATGTTGGAGAAAGGATGTCTTCCTAACAAGACTACTTATACTATGTTGATTGAGGGCCTATGTGACTTGGGAAAGAAAGGAGAAGCTTCCCAAGTTGTTTTAATGGGAATGTCGAGCGGAGTCATTGACAATGACTACTGCAGTCTCTTCTTTAATAAAATTATTGGTTCATTGGGTGAGGGAATAAGTGTTCTTGACCAAATACTGTCAGATAATGTTTCATAGAAGTCTTTCAAAATATGACATATCTATGGAGACTTTACCTTGGTGGCCTTGGAATAAGGTGACATTATCTGATGAAAAATTCTCTTTAATTAGTTGAAGTCAAAATTATTTCATTCATCCAATTTTCTTTTTCCTTTTACTCTGTTTGGCAAATTAAGAATTCTATTTAACTGATATTTAATTTTTTTCCTAATTCCTTGGGGTTAGGTCGCTGAATTAGGCCTAGCACTTTACTTCCGTCCTCATAGTAATAGCAATCCTCCCATTCCCTTTGTTCCCCTTGTACCCAAGGTCCTAGGACATGTGGTTTTGTTGTGGTTTCTCATTTATAAGCACTCAGAAGTCCTGAAAAGAATGTACTAAAATATATAAAGCACCAAATTTTATCTTTTATTTGTTTTTGGTTTTGAGATTGTGCATGGTCAATGTATTTGCTCTCGTGTACGGATATGTAATTATGTATCTGCTTGATTTAACAAGTCTATAATTATATACTTTTTTCATTTCTTTCTTTTGGCTGCAAAATGTCTGTACAGGCCAGTTAGAAACAGAAGTAACCAGATAGATTTGGCAACATCGATGTATTCAACAAGTCTCAACTTGTTAAGGGTTGAAGAAACTAAACCACAAGGTCTGGTATAATGTTTAGTATTTTAACACTAAATTGATTATGAACCTATTTGATGAGTTTTTGTGAATTTATTTAGATTATTATTGTTTATATTTAATATGAGCATGAATTTGTTCTAAACTCGCTTCACGAGTATGATAAATTATTTTGTTTTCAATAATCGTAGATGTTTTTTCATCTTAAAATTTGATCCTAATAGCAATTCCTTTGCAGCCGTGTTGCTTATACAGACTTTGGTTTTATTAGTCATGTGGGATATGAAACCAAATTGTTTTTAGTTAAGAAGAGATAAAACATATTGTTTAATTGACTAGGAAAGATGTTCCTGAATTTCTTTTGGACCATTATTAGCAACACTTAAATTGAATTTGTTTACATTCTGTTGATTTGCTAATCAAAGAATATATAGTTTGCATTTTTTACTCCAGCACATTATCTGTTATTTGTGCTCGTTAGTCCTCTTTCTAAGTGGTAACTGTGTTGCTGCTGATGTCTTTTGCTGGTGGTGGTGGGCTACTCCTGCAGAAGTTTTTGTAACCAGAAAACAGTCAACAAGGGCTTCTATAACAAAATTGGCAGCCATTCACCAAAAAACCAAAACAAAATTGGCAGCCTATTGAGGCAGGGCGTCTCTCAGAATGCACAAGCACCCATGGATTCAGTCCATTCCATATATGGTATCTATTCCACTTTGATTTTGCATTTAACGCATCCTAATCTTGGGGTCAACAATAACCTGTGGTTGCCTTAGTGATCTTATATGGTATTCACTTCTAAATGTAGATGCATCGGTACATGTGAGAAGTTCTACTTGTTTGTAAAATTGTGATAGGTATAGTAGATTTTAGCTTTTACCATTAGGTAGGAGAGTTTATTTCTATTCTAAAAATTCTAATTTTCCCCCTTATATTTGCTGCATCATTGATTTCTTTATAGATTTTCGCTACCAGACAAGGATTTTGCAATGTTTTCCAAGTCTTTGGTGTCCCTGTTAGGAACATTTATGTTTAGTGTTGATTTTATGAGCAATTTGGGAAAGTATAATTTACATTTTGGGTTTACTTTATTTGGCTTAATGGAATTCTTGCAAGATTGCTTTCTCATCATTTTCTGCAAGGACAAGTGTTAATGAATGTTATATTGTTATTTAATATGTTTCTTCACATTCTTAGGTGTTAGAATATGAATGAATTCTTCAATTAAATTTCTTATGATAAACAGCTCTAGATTGCTTGCTGATGCAATCAGTTTCAATTTGTACGTGAACGCTGTAACACATGATTTTGAGAAGTATCGTATTGTTTACTTAATTTATTTACCAAGCGATGCGGTAAATACATCAATGACTTCTGAACACAAACTAATAAAATATTAGTAACATTTTTACATTATTTGATAAACAATTTGATACTTCAAGCATTATTGATTTCGGTAATGATAACATACAGCGTGAACATATGCAATTATTCATTCATGAACATCAACCTTAAATGTTACTTCAATTGTTAATAGCAGTTTTCAATTGGATGTATTTTTCTGTACACCATGTAAAATGACATAGAATATGACCTGGTACACATCTGCTTCCACGGATCTTTCTGCATTTAGCTTTAAAAACTGGTTGTCGCTTGAAAGTCCTTATAAAACTCCTTGTTGATGGAAATATTTTATACTAAATAATCCCACTAGTAGTCTCGAATCTAATTCCTGCAAAGTAAATAATCTTTTACCAAATGAATTAAAATCTAATAATTGATTCAAGTAAAATAAAAATAATAATAATAATAACAAGCAACCAAAAGCCTAAACGATCAAATAATGGTTTGGACCAAGCCAAACTTCATACAGCCTTTCCAAAGGATTATCTCATCTTCAGCCACAAGGATCAAAATCTATTCGGTACAGCATGATGAAATTGTTGTATGAGGTTGTAGGTTTGAGATATACCTCTTTCCCTTTAGATTCGAAATTATATAAAATGAAAATCATGTAGAAGAAGAAATACGTTTGAATGCTAATGGACAACAAAGAAAATTAAGAGAACATAATTAAAAGATAATGGCTTCCCCAACTTTTGGGGTCTCATAGAATATGTCACGGCTAACCTACAAAAGCAAGTTGATATTGAAAATGCCACTACTAGACATCAAGCAATATTGAAAAGAAAGAAGGAAATGCATTCAATATCCAATACAACTTGTTAAAGTTATGTTTATTCTATGACAAATGAAGTCCAAAATACTAGTTTTTTCTTCTCCATTAATTATTTATTTCCTCTTATATGCTGAAGCATTGTATGTTACAACCAGATCCACAAGCTCCTTTCCAATATTCGCCACTAATTTTGTAACCAATCATTGTTCTTTAGGTAAGTTTTACTATTTCCAGGTCCACGTTGATTCAGTGGATATGGAATGGAAGCTGATAGTGGTAATCAATTGCAAAAACAAAGTGGCGGAGATATTTGGGAAGAGGACATGATGGTAGAAACAGGGGTGACACAACATGTGCTACAAAAAAGAAATATCCTCTTTAGTTATAGAAATATTTTATTAGAGTGTCACATTTTGTCACTGTAGGTGTTTCCGCAACAAAATGTCTATCAGAAGGCCATAGATGAGAACTCTAGTTCATTTATTTGTCTATTTTTCAAGAATCTATGAAGAGCAAACATCAAGACCTACAAAAACCAAAGAACACAAGTCACAAGAAAATCTAAGAGGGCAATCATGGTATTCTTTATAGAGAAATGGCAATGCTTAAGAATTATTAAACTTGGAAGTTGGCACAAAATTTCCTGAAAAAGATAGACCAGTTTAATGACCAAAATGTAATCAAAACATATTATACTCCCTCAAGTTAATGCAAGATATCAAAAGGAAATATAACAGGACAACATTCCAAGTATTTGGAAATCTATGGATATGTAATGTCAAACACCGACAAAATTAGCAATAACAACAAAAAACGAAGTAATTACCACCTACTGCTTCATGATCACTAAAATGCACACTAATACAAGCTACCAACCATTAGGGCGTTCCTTCGAATCCCTTGTAATAAACCTGTATTATTGCAATTTTGACTAGATTGACAAGGTTCACCAACCATGGTACAATGTTGACTTTTTTGAAATCTAGTTTTCCCCTCGACAATATCAATAATAGCGTAGATTTTTTTTATATATAAAAAAAACCATTATTAAGCACAAAAAGCCCATAAACAGGAGAATTACAGTAAAGAGCTTCCCAAAAGATCAGCAACATAAATGTCACTCAATTCCTTCGAAAAACCTCCAAGATTGGAGGAAGAAAACATGACATTACAATTACCAGCCAAAGCTAATTTTGTCAAAAAAGTCAGCAAACTTATTAAACACTCTGGCATTCCACACAAGATTCCAATCATTAACCAAAAGAAGAGATCTGACATGCAAAACTGAATCCCTAGTAAACCATCCCACTGGATCCTTTGAAGAATTGATTTCCTTCACTACCATATTAGCATTTGAGGAGAAACTCAGCTTGTTCCAATTTAAGCCGAGGGCACAAGAGGTAGCCCATTCAACTGCTTTGGTTTCGGCTTCATAGACTGAGGCAACCAAAATTAGTGCGAGCCACCACCAAGAGACCAGACTCATCTTGCACCACAAAAGCAAAGGCAGCTTTGCTGCCAATAACCGCCGCGTTGCAGTTCACTTTCTACCAACTAGCAGTTGGTAGAGTCTAGCGAATAGCATTTCTGGGAGACATTGTGGAAGGGGGTATTGTAATATTTATGAATAATCAAGCACAAATTGATCCACAATCTTGCTCCTCTCCCTAATATTAGACTTTCCTTCGAACAAATGATCATTACGAAAAATCTCCAAAAACAGTAAATGAGGGAAGCTAAGAAGGAAGTGATGTTCTTCCTATCCATCCATCCATCCATCGCACATCCATGCAGGAGGATTGAGACATGCTACAATAAGCTCTTTAGCACAGCTCACCAGCCAAGCATCAGGTCTTCCACCCTAGCTGCAAGCAAAAGCAAAGGCCCTAAAACCTCTACAATCCTTAAACAAATGGAGGAGATTTTCCAATCCCTCTCCGCAGACCACACATAATAAATCATTCACAGCAAATTTCATGTTAAGCACCTCTTTAGTAGGCAAAACATCGGAAATGACACGCCAAAAGAAGATTTTAAGCTGCTCACGTAGCTTAGATTTCCATAGCAAATTCCAGAGGCTTTTCTCCAGAACTAGGCAATGAGCATTGAAAGATAAAAGAAATTGCTCACAGGGAAAAAACCTTGCTTATTCCCACACCAAGAAAGCCTACCAGCAGCCATCGTTCCGGGCCAAGCTATATTAATAATGGTTGTAGTCGACTCCTCAGTACAAATCTCTCGAATCAACTCATAACTCCACCCCCAACCATCATCACGTCTAAGATCACACACTTTACTCCATCGACCAATATCAATTCCCTATTTGACCGTGGGGTATTTTGTCGAGCATCCCTAGAATCCAAGGGTCTTTCCAAGGGTGGATCTTAAGTCCATTTTTGAGCCTATAGCAAGCTCCACTCAAAATGAAGGGTCGTGAGCTAAGGATGCATTGCCACCCCCGTGACGGCCCTTTGGCCTTTCCGATATCGAAAAAAGATTTCCCTCTTAGGTATTTTGCTTGCAAAATTCTGCTCCATAGACTATCATTGCCCCCAACCACCTTCCATCCCAGTTTTGCAAGTAAAGCAGAATTAATGTCCTTGAAACGATGAAACCCGAGTACTCCTGCATTCTTAGGCTGACATATGTCTTTCCACGCTTTCAGAGCGAGGAACCACTTTGAGCCCATCTTAGAACCCCACGAAAAGCATCTAACCATTTAATCAACTTCCTTGCACAAGCCATAAGGTAACCAAAATGTAGACATAGTGTAGTTTGGGATGGCTTGGATGACCGAAGTGATCAAAGTAGCTTTTTCGGCTTTAGATAACAAGTTACGATTCCATCCTTCAATTCTATCTTTAAGGGCTTTGAATTCCTTAGTCATATTCTTGCTTAACAACAAAGAGTTCCAAGGTAAATCAAGGCGTGAGGCATCTCCTTGAACCTGAAGATCACTGACTGCTAAACGGGTTTCTCTTCCTGTATTTTTGGAGAATAAAATGCTTGATTTGATGACATTGGCCTCTTGTCCGGACCAGCCAAAGAACCGGTCAAGGCTTTTCTTGACAGCCATTGCATAATCTTTATTTTCCCTACACATAACAAGCAGATCATCCACAAACATAAGGTGTGAAATAACGGGGGCATTCCGACTAACCTTAATACCATGAAGCTGACCCTCTCTGATGCGTAACCCCAAGATTAAAGAATCCGAAACCCCAAACACATAAGAAATATTGAACAGTAATTGGAAACAAGAACCCGCCCTACCAAACCCTTAAATAACTTGTATCTAAAAACGTGGATTAGAAGGCTAGGGAAAAAGAAGAATAATCGCCACAAAGTATTTCTACTTTGATAAGATAATTCAACTCCTAATGCAACAAGAAGAAGAAATTGATTCCTCACCTTGCAAGAATACTCCTGGGAGCAATAGGAAAATTAATTCTCTCAATTGATTAAAAACTCAAATCTGTCTTACAAAAAAATTGATCCCTCTTTATATAAGGACTAGGGGTAGATCAAGAATCAATCTAAACCATTAAATATTAAGAAAGTAATCCTAAGGTTGAAAACTAACCCTAAAAACGAAAATAGCAAAAATTACAAAACTGCCATTATAATCCGAAAATAGCTAAATTACGAAACTGCCATTATCATCCGAAAATAGCTAAATTACGAAACTGCCATTATCATCCGAAAATAGCTAAAATTACGAAATTGCCATTCTAAGTTGTTTATTTTTAAAATGACGCCGTTTCGTCTCCGCAACTCTCGAGCATCATTACGACTTTCATCCCTTGCTTGGACAACATGCTTAAATCATCATTAGGCCTCGGAAAAGTGTTCAAATCATTTGGAAACTTGAATCGATCTTCATCCATAATTCTTTTCACAAGTCCAAGCATTCCCTCTTTGATCTTCTTAGCTCGAGAACGCGTCACTGGTCCACTTGGCAACGTAATGTCCTTATCACGAACATCCATTCTAGAAGAGCGCTCGATGCCCACATCATTCCCTCCCTCTTCAAAAAGATTCGTCCTCGAATCTGCATCCATGTCAAAAGGAGAAAGATCAGCAACATTAAATGATGCGGACACATTATACTCACCTGGAAGATCAATCTTGTATGCATTGTCATTGATTCTCTCGAGCACTTGAAAAGGTCCATCACCTCTAGCATCCAACTTAGACTTCCTTTTGTTAGGAAACCTTTCCTTCCTCAAATGTACCCAAACCCAATCACCTGGTTCAAATATCACTTGTTTGCGCCCTTTATTAGCCTTTTGCGCAGTTAACTTATTCCTCTTCTCAATCTGTAGTCGGGCCTTCTCGTGTATAGCTTTAACTAAGTCCGCCTTCTTTTGTCCATCTAAGTTAGCAAGTTCACTCAAAGGTAAAGGCATCAAATCCAATACAGTTAAAGGATTAAAGCCATATACAATCTCAAATGGTGAAAATCCAGTAGAAGAATGAATAGTACGGTTATAAGCAAATTCAAGAAAAGGCAAACAATCTTCCCAAGATTTTAAGTTTTTACCAACTACAGAACGCAGTAAAGCACCTAAAGTTTTATTCACCACTTCTGTTTGTCCATCTATTTGTGGATGACAAGTAGTAGAATACAAAAGCTTAGTACCCAACTTTCCCCACAAAACTTTCCAAAAGTGACTCAAGAACTTGACATCTCTATCCGAGACTATTGTCCTAGGTACCCCATGCAATCTCACTACATCTCTAAAGAATAAGTCAGCTATATTTGTTGCATCATCAGTTTTATGGCAAGCAATGAAGTGCGCCATTTTACTAAATCTATCCACAACAACAAATATACTATCACGACCCTTCCTAGTTCTCGGCAACCCAAGAACAAAATCCATGGAGATATCAACCCATGGTTCCGTTGGCACAGGAAGAGGGGTGTACAAACCATGTGGCATAGACCTAGATTTAGCCTGTCTACATGCAATACATTTAGCACATATTTTTTCAACATCCCTACGCATGTGTGGCCAAAAGAAATGTTCAAATAAAATATCTAAGGTCTTATGCAGACCAAAATGCCCCATGAGACCACCACTATGTGACTCTCTAACAAGCAATTCTCTAATCGAACAATTGGGCACGCATATCCTATGTCCACGAAACAGAAATCCTTCATGTTTATAGAATTTATGAAAAGCACCATTTTCACATGCAGCATATATTTCACCAAAATCATCATCACTAGCATACATGTCTTTTAATTGTTCAAAACCCAAGAGCTTAGAAGTAAGAGTAGTGATTAAGACATACCTCCGAGACAAAGCATCGACCACCACATTCTTCTTACCTTGCTTGTAACAAATCACGTACGGAAAGGTTTCTATGAACTCAACCCATCGTGCATGCCTCTTGTTGAGCTTTCCTTGCCCCTTGATATGCTTCAACGACTCATGATCAGTGTGAATCACAAACTCCTTCGGGAACAAGTAATGCTGCCACACCTCTAAAGCACGGAAAAGGGCATACAACTCTTTGTCATACGTCGAGTAGTTGAGTTGAGCTCCATTCAATTTCTCACTAAAATATGCTATGGGACGTTTTTCCTGCAATAAAACAGCACCTATACCAATCCCAGAAGCATCACATTCAATTTCAAAAGTTTTGTCAAAATTAGGTAATACAAGAATAGGAGCAGAACATAACTTATCTTTTAGAGTTTGAAAAGCTACCTCTTGGTCCTTACCCCATTTAAACCCTACCTCTTTTTTGACAATCTCATTCAATGGTGCCGCTATGGTAGAAAAGTCCTTCACAAACCTTCTGTAGAACCCAGCTAGTCCATGAAAACTTCTTACCTCAGAAACACTCTTAGGTGTGGGCCATTCTCGGATAGCCTTCACCTTTTCCTCATCAACCTCAACACCACGTGCACTCACAACAAAGCCAAGAAATATTAGTCGATCAATGCAAAAAGTACACTTTTTAAGGTTGGCAAATAACTTTTCCTCCTTAAGAACTTCTAAAACTGCCCTAACATGCTCTACATGGTCATCTAGATTTTTACTATAAATCAATATGTCATCAAAATAGACAACCACGAATTTCCCTATAAAATTTCTTAGGATATGGTTCATTAGTCTCATAAAGGTACTAGGCGCATTAGTCAAGCCAAAAGGCATAACTAACCATTCATATAAACCATACTTAGTCCTAAACGCAGTTTTCCATTCATCCCAGGTTTCATCCTAATTTGGTGGTATCCACTTTTTAAGTCTATTTTAGTGAACACACAAGAACCATGCAATTCATCCAACATGTCATCTAACCTAGGTATAGGGAAACGATACTTTACCGTAATCTTGTTGATGGCTTTGCAATCCACGCACATCCTCCACGTGTCATCCTTCTTAGGAACCAACAACACCGGTACATCACATGGGCTTAAGCTTTCCCGCACATATCCTAATGCCAATAGCTCCTCCACTTGCCTTTGAAGTTCCTTCGTTTCCTCAAGGTTGCTTCTATATGCCGGTCGGTTTGGAAGGCTCGCTCCAGGCACCAAGTCTATTTGATGTTCAACTCCCCTTATTGGTGGTAATCCTTTGGGCAATTCCTCCGAGAAAACTTCTTCAAATTCCTTCAACAAAGAAACAAAAATACTAGGCAAACATGGGTTAAAGTTAGCTTCAGAAAAATAAAACTCCCTAAACCTCACGAGAACTAGTGCTCTCTTGCATAAGCATGCTCCTTTCACATCTCTCATTTTTGCATAGAAATTCTTTTTCTTTTCACTCCTCACTTCACTCATGTTTTTCTCACAAGTGTTTTGACTCTCCATTAGGCCTTTATTTTTTTTCTTTTCTCTCATGGCCTCTTTTCCCTCATTCTTTTTGTTAGTCTCACTTCCCATATCCTCATTTGTAGGTTTATTCATCTTCAATTGATCAAGGTACACCTCTTTTGGAGATAGAGGTGCTAGAGTGTGCTTCTTCCCCTTGTACTCAAAAGCATACCTATTCCTATGCCCATCATGAACAACTCTCCTATCGAATTGCCACGGCCTACCCAACAAAATGTGCCCGGCTTGCATAGGTACTACATCACACACAACCTCATCAACATACTTTCCAATTTCGAAAGCAACCTTCACTTGTTTGGTTACCTTCACTTCCCCACTGTCATTCAACCATTGTAACCTATAGGGATTATGATGCTTCTCACATTTTAAGCTCAATTTCTCTACCAAAGTAGTGCTAGCTACATTGGCACAACTTCCTCCATCCACTATCAAACTGCAAATTTTTCCACTCACCATACATCTAGTGTGAAAGATATTCTCCCTTTGCTCTAGACTCTCCTCCTTAACTTTAAGGTTTAAGGCTCGCCTAACAACTAGAGACTCTCCCCTCATAGCATACTCTATGTTCTCCTCATCACTAGAATTATCCTCCAATGGTGGCACCTCGTTATCACTATCATTCTCAGACTCCGAAACAATTTCACTACCCTTCAACAACATAGTCTTCTTATTAGGACATTCAGAAGCAATATGTCCTAACCCTTGACATTTAAAACACTTTATCTCCCTATGTCTAGTAGTGGTAGTAGAAGAAGAAGAAGAATTAGGAGTACCTTTAGGTGTGCTGGCACTCTTATCCTTATTCTTGAAATCGAAGCTCTTCTTTTTGTCCTCAGGTTTCTCCCACTTTAAATTCCATTTAGAGTTGGAATTTGAGAAGCTTCGAGTAGTCCCTTTTCTTTTAAGTTGCTTTTCCACCTTGATTGCCATGTTCACCAAGTCTTCTATCTCTACATATGGATGTAGTTCCACAGTGTCGGCAATCTCTCTATTGAGTCCACTTAAGAATCGAGCCATGGAAGCCTCTCGTTCCTCATCTATGTTGGCTCGGATTAGGAGCATCTCCATCTCCTTGTGGTACTCTTCTACCGTCCTTGTTCCTTGGGAGAGCCGCTGCAACTTTTGGTGTACCTCCCGGTAATAAGAAGATGGTACAAATCTTCTTCTCATCACCCTTTTCATCTCGCCCCAAGTTACAATTGGATCTTCACCATATCTCCTCCTAGTCTGCAATAATTGTTCCCACCAAACCAAAGCATAATCGGTAAACTCTACAGCGGCGAGTCTTACCTTCTTCTCATCCGAGTAGTTGTGGCAAGCGAAAATTAGTTCAACCTTGCTTTCCCACTCCAAATATACTTCAGCGTCATGTCTCCCCTTGAATGGTGGTATTTGCATCTTTATGGAGCTTATGTTGTCGTCCCTCCTTTCTCTCGGCTCATGTCTCCTAGCCCTTGGTTCCTCCCTCCTTGGACGTCTCCTCATTGAATGATTTGAGACTTCATCATCCTCGGAAACCGATAGTTCTATATCTCTAGTCCGCGAACCATCTCTCCTTGGGTTATTTGTGGCGGTCATAGAGACTTCATTTACCTTATCATTTAATTCATCCATCTTCATGTTTAACCTCCGCAATTCTCCTGTGAAGGCCTTGTATAAGAGCTTCATGTCCGGTGTCATCTCCTTTTCGTGCTCTTCCTCGGAATGAGCGGCTTCTTTTCCTTCTCTTCTTGACATCTTAGTTTCTACAAGACAAGATTAGTAAAAAGAAAATCCTTACTTCTCTCCCTCACGTGTTTCACTCTTTTTAATGGTAACTACGCTCGTGTTTCACACAATTTTGGCTTTTACCCTCAATGTGCTCACCACTCAAGCCTTTTACCACTCACAATCTCCAGAATCAAGTTGCACTTTAGAGTTAAACACAACAAATCAAAGCAAGAAAAACAATTATCACAATCTCAAAACCTAACCAACGAAAGAAACTAGATCAAAAGAAAAGCAAAAATAAGAATTAGAGTAATGGAAAGCAAATATTACCCTAAGCAAAAAAAAAGAAAATGTAAAAACAAACAAAATTCAGATTTATTTTTTTTTTTTTTTCAGGAATGCCTTGTGGACAGACCTGCCCAAGTGTGACCCAAGGTGCAACCCCAGGCGCCTGTAGTGCGATTAGGTTTTTTTTTTTTTTTTTACTTGTTCTCTTCTTTGAATAAAAAAACCCTAAATCAACAAGATAAAAAAAGACGCACGGATCAAACACAACTTTTTTTTTTTATTTCTTTTGGGAATCAAAGTATTATGAACGAAGAACACAAAGAAATTGAAAACAAAGATAGATAGGTACTTATCTCAACCAATGCTCTGATACCAATTGATGCGGAACCCCAAGATTAAAGAATCCGAAACCCCAAACACACAAGAAATATTGAACAGTAATTGGAAACAAGAACCCGCCATACCAAACCCTTAGATAACTTGTATCTAAAAACGTGGATTAGAAGGCTACGGAAAAAGAAGAATAATCGCCACAAAGTATCTCTACTTTGATAAGATAATTCAACTCCTAATGCAACAAGAAGAAGATATTGATTCCTCACCTTGCAAGAATACTCCTGGGAGCAATAGGAAAATTAATTCTCTCAATTGATTAAAAACTCAAATCTGTCTTACAAAAGAATTGATCCCCCTTTATATAAGGACTAGGGGTAGATTAAGAATCAATCTAAACCATTAAATATTAAGAAAGTAATCATAAGGTTGAAAACTAACCCTAAAAACGAAAATAGCAAAAATTACAAAACTGCCATTATAATCCGAAAATAGCTAAATTACGAAACTGCCATTATCATCCGAAAAATAGCTAAAATTACGAAATTGCCATTCTAAGTTGTTTATTTTTAAAATGATGGCGTTTCATCTCCGCAACTCTCGAGCATCATTACGACTTTCATCCCTTGCTTGGACAACATGCTTAAATCATCATTAGGCCTCGAAAAAGTGTTCAAATCATTTGAAAACTTGAATCGATCTTCATCCATAATTCTTTTCACAAGTCCAAGCATTTCCTCTTTGATCTTCTTAGCTCGAGAACGCGTCACTGGTCCACTTGGCAACGTAATGTCCTTATCACGAACATCAATTCTAGAAGAGCGCTCGATGCCCACATCATTCCTCTCCCTCTTCCCTAAGTAGGAGTCTTGATAGAAGCTCAGAACATAGATGAACAGAAACGATGACAGAAAGTCACCTTGCCTTAATCCTCGACTAGGAGAAAAAGACTCAGAAATCCCACCATTTAGAAGCAGAGAGTAACGCACAGTGCATAAACAACTTCTAATGAGTTGTTGGACCTCTAAAGAGAATCCCCAAGCATTCAGAGCCTTCATAACACAATCCCATTCAAGGTGGTCGTAGGCTTTTTTAAGGTAAACTTTTAGCAACATGAGATTGTTTTTCCCTATGTGCTTCCTGATCTTGTGGGTGACTTTTTGGGCGATGATTGTGTTTTCCCCGATCCACCTGCCTTCAACAAAGGCTCCTTGATTCGAAGATATAATTCTCCCCATAAACTTCTTCAATCTTTCGGTAAGAATTTTATATAGAATCTTGTAAGCGAAATTACAAAGGCTTATAGGTCTGTAGTCATTGAAGTTGTACGACTGTCTTGTTTTAGGAATGAGGACCAGGAAGATTTTGTTCACATTATAGGGAACTTTCCTCAACCTAAAACATTCTTGTATAAAGCGAACCACTCGGCCACTCACCGTATTCCAATAGCTATGAAAAAGAATCCAGGAAAACCATATGGACTCGGACTCTTAAAGGGATGAAGCTTCTCCATACACTCTTTAATTTCCTCCTCAGTAGGGATACATATGATATCTCTGTTTTCCTGCTCATAAACATAACAACAAACCTCAATAGGAATATGAGGATAATCTGATTGGAATAGCTCTTGATACTTCTTGGAAAAATAATCTCTTATCCCTCTTCTATCCTGAATCCACCTAATTTCGTCCTTCATAGCCAGAATATTGTTCTTTCTTCGCTTCATCATTAAACTCATATGAAAGTACTTCGAATTTTTATCCCTTTCTTTGAGCCAAACTTTGCAGGATTTTTGGCGGAGAATAGATTCCATTCTCGCCCTCGGCACTCTGAGATTCTCAAGAATATCATTCCTCTTGCAATCATCTCCCCCACTATCAGGATTCATGTTGTTTAGCTATTCTTCAAGCTAGTTAATCTCTGACTGAGCAAAGCCAAAATGTTCTATATTCCACTTTTAAAAAGCTTTGGAAGTGTTGAAAAGGCTTCTGCTAAGCTGATGGCATTCCATTCCATCATTCCACCCTTCTTCCCAAACTTTCTTGACCACTTCATAGTTGGATCTATCTAAAGCCTAAGCTTTCACAAATTTTAAGGGCCAGCAAACAAAATGCTCATCCCCATCTGACCTCAAAAGGATGGGACAGTGGTTAGAGCATTCTGAAAGAATTTGTTGGATGGTAGCCTTAGGGTAAAAAGAAATCCAATTTTGGTCAGCCACAGTTTTATCAATCCTTTCATTGATGCTAGCCAAACTGCAACGGCCATTACACCAGGTATATTGTTTGCCAGAGAACCCCAGATCAATGCCTCCTGATTCAGATAGGAAATATTTCAGGAAAATACATTTCTTCCACACCGGTCTTCCCCCCTGCTTTTCACTGTCGTCCACCAATTCATTCAAATCCCCGATAATTATCCAATGTCTCGCAGCTTCACTCCTTAACCTCTCAAGGCTCTCCCAAATGTCTATTTTCTTCCCCTCATAGGGAGTTTCGTGGCAACCAAAAAGACTCCAGCATCGATTGCCCATTCTTTCCTTAACCAGGCAACTCAGAATCCTATTAGAATGCCAAATGCATTCCATATCAACCTCATCCATCCACATTAATGCCAAACAACCTGTTGTTCCCCGGGCTTCAACAATAAACCAATTTGGATATTTCAACCTCCTACAGTAGCTTTCCATTTTCCTAAGATCACATTTTGTTTCCATCGACTCCAGCATCGATTGACCATTCTTTCCTTAACCAGGCAACTCAGAATCCTATTAGAATGCCAAATGCATTCCATATCAACCTCATCCGTCCACATTAATGCCAAACCACCTGTTGTTCCCCGGGCTTCAATAATAAACCAATTTGGATATTTCAACCTCTTACAATAGCTTTCCATTTTCCTACGATCACATTTTGTTTCCATAAAAAATAAACACCCGGAGTCGATTTTCCCCACCACCCTTTTCAGGTAGTTAAATGAGTCCGGATGACCCATTCCCCTACAGTTCCAATAAAACAATTTCAATGGTGAGGGGGGCATGCACAAGCCTGACTCCTCGGCCATGTGAAAATCCTACAAGCCTCTTTCTTCCAAGACCACGAGGCTTTACTTTCTCCAGTTTTCCATACTTTTTCTCCTTTTTCAGAAATAACATCAGCTTTCCCTATTGAGAAATTCGAATTTCCTTTAGGAGTGGTAACAATAAGTGATTCTAGGCCTTCACGAGCAAGTTATACTTCCTTTTCCTTATGTGGGCTATCATATGGGCCCAAGTCTATTTCCTTGATAATCACTTGATGTTCGGATGACCCTGACAAGCTATTATGGGCTGGCCTTTTGCAGGTAGTGGGCTTTGGCCTTTTCTCATATGAGCCCTCTCCAGAAGCTGGACCTATTAAAGTCTGGCCTAAATCCAGCAAGCCCATCCTGTTAAGGCCCAATTTACCTCTTTTCGCAACATTTACATAAGACAATGCCCTGTATCATCTTTTTTGCCCATAGGGTAATGTCATTCAGGTTACCACTTTTCCTTCTCACACAGTTTGTCACCATTTTCTGCAAATCCTCTAGGTTCCCCCACTCTTGTCTCTTCAGCGTCAATTTTAGGGTTTCCAGCTCACAGCTTTTAGCCACCTCGTTTGCAAAAATCCTCTAGGTTCCCCCACTCTTGTCTCTTCACCTCGTTTGCTCACAGCTCACAGCTCACAGCATTTTCCTTTTCCTTGAAATACTCATTTAGTTTTTCGATGAGGAAGTTTTCCTCGTGAATCACAACTTCTTTCTCATTCTCCTTTGTTTGCATCGATGGTAAAGGGTTCAGGTGTGGTTCTGACACAGGGTTTATAAAAAAAAGCAAGCTGTCGTTGTGCTCGAATCTGAGCCATGGTCCGTATATTTTTGCTACGATCCCATTAGCTGAGGTTATCATCGCTGATTCTCAGAATCGGCACCTTTTAGTGATGTCGTTTATAGATCCACATTTATAGCAAAAAACTTATAACCTTTTATATTTAAACTAAACCCAGTAGTCTTCTCATTCCTCTCTTTTTTGAAAAAAGTCGGCTGGGATCGGCTCTTCCACTGCAATGTCGACTTTGATCCGCAGGTAACGTTGGCCTATAACACATCTTTGGTTGATTGTTTCTATGTGAAGAAAATCAATTTGGTTGCCAATGCTTTCAGTCGTACCTTCGTGAAGGAAAATAAGGGGAAGTCCATGAATCTGGATGTGGAAAGTTGTTGCATCAAAGTTAATTTCAAAGATTACTTTGTCTTCTAGCCATTCTCTCATAATTAGGAGAGCCCCATTTAAGGACCAAGGTCGACTGTGGTAACGAAATCCTTGTCCCTTTTGTTACCAAAACAGAATTTGAATAAGTTTTCATCTAATTTGTCAACTTGAACCATTTCCTGAAGTCTCCATGTTTTCTGAATGATTTCTAAGATTGTGTATTTTCTGAAGGGTTTGGAGGAAAGGATTTTGCCAATCAAAGTTTTTTCGGTGACCATATCACCATTTTGGCTTCTTCGTTGGAGTGACAGGTTGCTCAGCGCTTCTTATATAGATATAGCCCTGCCCTATTTCTAATTCACGGAGAAGGAGGGATGGTGGTTGCTCTCCATTCTTTGGAGTAGAAGGTCAGTCATGTAGCATGCGAGATTTGGGGATATCTATTAAGGACTTTATGCTTTGGAGTGCATAAGAAAGCTCTGTATGTTTTACAATAGCGTAGATACTAGTTCCTTAACTAGTAGACCATTTAATTTTGGGTTTAAAAGATATAGTAACAAAGTTTCAAAGACAAATCTAAATCATTTAGCAATATGACCCTAATCAGACAAAACTATTCTAATTTGTACCCTTTACTGTATTTTATGCAAAATATTAATATTTTTAAACTTTTTAATTAAAATATTATTACTTTTATTATTATATTATTAAATTTTATTTTATTTTTTAAAAATTTCAGAGATTGCTTGTTGAACAAATATCAACTAATAAAACAATAAATAAATCATTTAAAATCATCATTACATCACCATAAATCTTTATTTCGTCTCCATGAATGAAAATCATATAAAACCATTTAAAACCACATTTTCAGTAACCACACGATATATCAACGGTTTTGTAATCCTCAGTGTTCTGACCACATCACAAAGTAAAGAGAAAATGCGAGATTGACTTCAGTGAAACCTATGACCACCATGAAACACCTGTTGAAATGCAACCGGTAACACATAATTCCAGTCAAAGTTTAAAAAAAAAAAATTTAATTTGTTTATTTACGAATTTATCCTAATTTATTATGAATACATGATTATACCCTCTAAATACTTGCCTGATCATCCGCCTTAATTTCAAAATCTAAAATTTCAGAAATCAAAAGTCCCGATCTTTTCCTCTCTCTGCCCTTCCCCGTTCTTCTTCCTCCCTCCGCATCCGTGATGTTCTTCTCTGCTTCCAAAAGGTAACGTCGTCGTTTCTCATCCCTGTCTAAGCACGAGTTTGCTCCTAGAAGTTGCCGTTCCTCCGACAGTCTCGAACAAATCGCAAAGTTGCTCCTAAAGTCCCGTTTCACTGAGGTAATTTCTCCTCCCCATTATTCTTCCTCTTTCCGCATCCGTAATTTTTGGTTTTTTTTTTTTTTTTTTCAGTGATTCCTTCAAAATCGAAAACACGGGGTTTTTTTCCAGATCTTATATTTAAAAAATAGCTTACATATTTTCATTGTTTTTCAATATTTTAAAATGAAAAACCCTGATATTCTTGCTCGAATAATTATTTATTAGAATTTTACATTTTTTTTTTTCATTTCGTAGTTACTACTTTTCATTTGTCTTTTATTTTTTTCTGTCTTTTTCTGTTTGGGCTATCTCTTGGCTAGGAATCAAATTCTCATTTAGGTATATTTGATTGAGAGTTAAATGGATTTTAAAAGAATCTATGATTTATGATTTTGAAACAATTCATAGATTTCAATTAAATATATAACTTTATATTGATTTTGTAAAAATCATAAATAAAGTTTGATAGATTTTAATGGACTTTTTATTGTTTTTTTATCCATTTTTTTATTAACAATTTTATTTGCTAAATGAATATCCTAGTAGTCCTCTTTCTTGTTTTTTATTTTTTGTTGAGTCTGTCTTCTTCGTTTGCTATTGTTTCCTACTTTTTTAGTTTGAATGATATAATTTTATTGAGGTTTACTTTTATGCGGAAAGCTTGGATAAACATATAATACAAAACTATAATTCACGTTCTTGAATTTATATGTTTTTAATTAAAAAGCATCAGAAAGATATGGTTTACCTAGAGGTGTAAAATGGGTTGTGCCGTGTTAGTCCAGTTTATTTAAAAGCTGGTCTGTTCGTGCTCGTGTCGTGCTTGTATCAGCCTATTTATTTTTTCATGTCGTGCTTGTACTAGTCTGTTTAATTTTCGTGTCGTGCCAAACATGCTATGGGCCCAAGCACTTATGTGCTCTTGCCGTGTTCGTGCTGAGCACATGTCGTGCTTGTGTCAGACACTGGTCATGCTTGTGCCAATTATATTTTGCATATTTTTATAATATAAATTATATAGCTGAATAAAAATTATTCAAAATAAATATTAAAAATAAATTAAATTAACAATTAAATAATATATTTTATTTTTTAATTGGTAAATAAACATAATAAATATTTACAACTAAAAATAAAAATAAAAATATATTAGATATTATATTTCAAATCAATATTTGAATTTAAATCTACATTTGTGACGTGCTTAGTCTGTCCGTGCATGGCCTGTCACGTGTCTGTGTCTTGTCAGACACGGTCCATTACGTGTTTCGTGCTTAATATGACACGATTTGTAACGTGTCGTGCTTGTACTGTGCTCAATTTTAACGTGCTGTACTTGTGCCGTGCTCGTGCAGTCCATCCATTTTTACACCTCTAGTTGTACCTGCTTTTGTTTTTAGTATATTTTTTTTTTATAACAAAATGTGTTTGATTTCAAAAACACAGGATGTCTACTTTGATGATGAATCTGCTGAAGTTGTTATATCATCCCTCAGGCTTGGGGATGACCAAGGGAGGTAAGTTCATAGCCATTTTGGCATTCTATGATTGCCTATATATATTAAGAAAAGGAAATCTTGCCCAACATAAATATTAATTTTTTTTGAAGTATACGCTGCTTGTTTTTACTTTTGTTTGGTCAAGTCTGGCCTAACAAAAAAGCTACCGCTTAGAGATGTCTACTTCTGTTTGTGTTTTGTTTCTCCACTTTGCAGACAGAAAGTTGAACATTTACAATATAGGTTCATAATTTTTTTCTGGGTTTCTTTCCATTGAAGAAAAAAGGCTCAGCTACTTCTGGGAGTGCACTCTGTTTCTGTTAGAATTTTTTTATTCTTCTTTTATTTTTATTTATTTATTTTAAATCTAGTGCCATGAAACTGCTTGTTTAAATGGCGAATTTTATATAGATGGCCATTGGGAGTCATGTTTACTAGTTGACAGATTGGAAAATATATTGGAACTAAAAAGATAGTTTCAGTTTTATGTTATTTAGTTTTATGCAAAAAGCTTCATGTTAGGGAATGCTAAATACTAAAAAGATACTTTTTGACTTTGAAAGGTTTGCTTTTCTTAACTCAATTTGCTTATGGAACAAGACTGTGGACTGTTTTTGCAGCAGAATAGTTTACAAAGCAGATTTCAATTTGATATCAAAGATAAGAGAGAATAAGATCAGATGGGGGTTTGGCAATACTAGATGCTTTGTACATTGATAGAAAAGCAGTAAGACACAGGAACATGAAATATTAAATTTATTTCCATCCCTTTGACCCTTTTTTGATCTTTTTTCTGGTTATCAGTAATTGGGTATCATGTAATTTATAAGTTTGTCTTAAAAAGTATTAAAAGACTTTTTAGCTATGCGAAATATATACACCTATGCAAATATATTTGTTAACTATTATTATGCTAAGGAAAATATAAAGGTTTTATATGTTTGAAGAAAAAGAACATCCAGCACTAGCAAGGCACTAGCAAAGATAAACAATTTTTTGCTATATAGGATTTGAAATTTATTATATAGAAAAGGGACACAACAAAAAATGATGTTGTGACTATGTATTATTAGTGAGACATAGAATTAGAGGTGTAAAAATAGGCTGGACAGCACGAGCACGGCACATTAAAATTGAGCACAACACGGAAATAGCACAAAATAAACTGTGTCCTGACAAGCGCGAAGTACATAATGGGTCATGCTTGGGCATGAAAAATAAGCACATGGGGTATAATGCACAAGTAATAATTATTATGAACTAACTAGAACAAATTATATTTAAAGTAGATCATCAAAAAGTGAGATATTTAAAAGAGAGATTTTTTGGTACTCTCTTTACTCATTAATCATTAATTATGAACTATCCTGTACTAATTGCCTTAATTTTCTATCACTAAAAAATTTTCTCTGCAAAAATATATAAAACTAGGGAAAACTATATTGTATATAATAGATTGAAACCACTGTTTTGTTTACATAAAGAATTTTGAAGAAACACATTTATAGCTTATGCGTGGTTGGTGGAATTTGATTTTTGATTTCTCTTTTTGCATTAACTTTAGTTGATAGTTTATTTTATTAATTCTATACTAGGGTCTGATTGCAAGGCATTTTTAGAGAATTGGAATCACAAATCTTCTATGCTTCTAATTGTGGCTTTTTGTTAAATGATTGTGTGGAAAACATCTAGTGTCATTGGCTTGGAAAAGTATACCCATTTTGGGTTTCTTGCTTTCTTTTATATGGGTATGTGTTGTTAAGACAGAAAAACAGTTTTTCAATTGTCTTTTTATCATTATTTCTTGCTGGCCGTGGTTAGTCCTTGCTGCTGTCAAGTTTGGCTTTCTTTTCTGTGTTAGCTTTGGAACTATTGTACTTTGAGAATGCCAAGCCCAAGGCTGTAAGTCGTGGAAAGCCTGTTATTTTGGGTTTTGAGGCTATAGGAAACTTTTGAGACATAAAGATAAGAATAGACATCGGAAAAGAGAGAAGTAGCATATGTTAATGCATGCACTAAATTGGTTTTGTTTTGTTTTTTTCTTTTCAAAGGATATACTTAGTTTTTAGATATTGTTTTATTTTGTTGTAGTTCAGGGATTTGAAGCTCTATATTCTACTCATCTTGATCTTTTCTCATATTTTGGAAGAGATGCTTTTGGAAGCAGCCCAAACATGTTTAGATATTTCCCAAATATTATTAGAATATGAGAAATGGAATGGACTGCTGGCTTGTATATGGTGTTTTAAGTATGTTTTGACCTTTTGTATAACCTTGATTTAAACTTCATACCTGACCATTTTTAAGAGGCAGAGCATCAAAATGAATTGTTTCTTTAAGAGGCGGAGCATCAAAATCAAAACTTGACCATTTTGTATATGTTTTTGTGCATATATGATATTAGAAATTTAGAAGTGTATGTTGAAAGCAACAGGTGGCCTGATATATTTTGTAGGTCAACATGGGATACCATTTGAAGCTATTTTGTGATAGATTAATATTTTGTATATGCTTCTTTGCATATATGATAATAGATGGTTAGAAGTGAATGTTGAAAGTAACATGTGGACATATTTTAGTATGGGTTACTTGAGATACCATTTTATATGTATTTTTTGGAATTGCAA
>QANX01002565.1:0-25649 GCA_003254975.1 Ochetophila trinervis | reverse complement strand
ATATATATATATATATATATATATATATATTTATATAAGAGTTCTGTCAATGGACATAATTTAAATTGCTAAAGTTTCAGCAAAAAAATAAAATAAAATTGCTAAATTATTTAAAATTTAGATAGATTTTGAAATAATTTTACTATTGCAAATCATGAATCTATAATTCAATTAAATGGTTCTTATTTACAACATAACAAAGATGATCAAAATAATGAAAATCTCCTGGAAAATGCAAAATGTGTTATATGAATGTAACGGCCAGGTTGTTTAAATTGTCAAAGATAATAATGGATAATAATGTTTTGGAACAATTGAAATTATTTAGAAACTCAAGGTTTCGTTAATTGTAAAATACTTTTACTTCAAAGAAAAAAAACAAATAAAAACAAATTATAGGTATTATATTGCATGTTTTAATTTAATTTTTTTTTTTGTCGTAATGAAATGAAAGTATCTTGCTGTAAATTGTAAAGGAAAGATCTAAACGCGTCGCACATAAAGTCAAAGGAGTCAACAGAACAAAGACTATTATTTATCGCCACATGGCAGCGCGTAGGCTTCATTAGTGTCACTGCTGACGTGGTGATACGAAAGAGATGTAAAGTTGTTTTTTTTTTGGTTAAAGAGATGTAAAGTTGTTGGTTACTGCAAGAGATGCCATCACGTTCATGTCACGTGATCGCCATTCCACTTAACAGCAACAGGTGCCTTTTAACATTGAACTGAAGTTACTGCGGCGCGTGGTCTTTCTAAATTTACATTCTCGTTCTTTTTCATTTTATCAGACTTCGAGCCAAGTAACGAAATTTTGTTATCTTTAATTAAATAAAATTAGAGCATTTTTAAAAGGTTTTTGAAAGCCACGTCTTTCTATTTTAAAAAGTGACATTTATTTTTTTAAATTATAATTGTTGTGGCAATATTTCGTCTCGGGCCGATTTTTGTTGGTTCTTGCAAAAACGGAACAAAACCGGTTAGAGTGGCGCCGGCATGGTGGCCGGCATTTCCCTTCCGATGGTTAAGTCAATAAAGATCCTTAGTCAAAAAGGGTAACAACTATAAATGGCTTAAAAAGGGGAAGAAAAGTTGGAAAAAAAAGGGAAAATGGAAGAAAAGGGAGGGCTGTTCGGTTAGGTGAGTTGGGGGAGATGGTGAATAGTGTTTTTGGATTTTTGGTTTTGAATATTGGTAAAACGGGGGCCAAAAGTCATATTTGCATGTCAAAATCAAAGGTTTAGTTAGTGGTCTCAAAACTCACAAAAACCAAGGCTGGTCGAATTTTGGGAAAAAGGAGAGAAAAGATGGTGAGGGTGATAGGGGTTGGTGGCTCTCGAGCTGCATTCGGCTCCTCTCCAAAAAACACCCCTTTTTTTGCTTTATTTTTACCTTATAACTTAGACATGGAGGGCTCAGATTAACTCATCAAAACCCTACCTCCTAGATGGGAGACAAGTGTCCCTTTCCCAAATGTATGGGCTTTGGATATTCTTGGGTTTATGTGGGTCACCACATTGTTAGGTATTTATTTTACTACCCTCAATCATTAGGTATTTCGCCTATTAGATAGGTAAAAATGCCCACAACAATAACCCCCAAATTGAGTCAATCTGAAAATTGAATCAATTTTAAAAGATAAAAGATACCTGTTGGGCGCGAATACCGAGGTTTTGAAATTTGAATTTCAAAATGACTTATTTTTTTTTTCGAAAAGGCGCACTGCAGCCTTTTCTGTGGGGATGGGACGTGCATTTAATGCACCCCCCGCATTTGCACGTCTTCCCTTCCTTTGCGCGCTGGTTGAGTCTGCAAACTTCCCATTTCTTCTTTTTTCTTCCTATTTTTTTCTTTCCTTCTTCTCTTTTTTTCTCCCAAACCGAAGGCTTTGGCTCTTTCCTTGTTGACCAAAAACCGAGCACGACAGTTCTTCGAGTCGCCCCTCCTCCGCTTCGCTCAGCATTGTTGGTGGCGTTTCCTTTCTTCTCGGTTGATCGACGGTAAGTCTTCGCTGCCTTTCCATTTTTGGTTTCGGTTTTTCTTCCTTTTTTTTTTTTTTTTGGGCCGTTCGCTTGCTAGTTTGTCTTTCTAACCTTCTTCCTCTTCTTTTTCTTTTTTTTGAAGGGGGAAGATGCCCTCAATTCCATCAAAGATCTAAAGGTACAAAATTTCTCCCTCTGTTTCGCCTATATTTAGGGTTTTTATCCTGCTTCAGTTTCCGTTTACGTCGTGTGCTGCTGTTTGGTAGAAGTTTTAGGTTCATGGTTTTGTATAGAGGTAGGGGGCTTAGGTTAGAACCCTGGGTGACATGGTTGGAAGCTAGGGGGCCAGGCTGTGGTCCGGTACCTAGGCAGAAGCCATGCGTCCGGGTGTCGGCTCAACTCTAGGTAGAAACTGAAGGTTGTAAAGTTCACAGAACCGAGGTTGAGACTCGGGACCTGGGTGGAGGCCGCGGAGCCTAGGATGAAACTCGGGACCTGGGTGGAGGCCAAGGCACCGAGGTTGAAACTTAGGACCTGAGTGGAGGCCAAGGCACCGAGGCTGAAACTCGGGACTTGGGTGGAGGCCAAGGCGCCGAGGCTGAAACTCAGAACCTGGGTGGAGGCCGAGGCGCCGAGGCTGAAACTCGGGACCTGAGTGGAGGCCGAGGCACTGAGGCTGAAACTCAGGACCTGAGTGAAGGCCAAGGCACCGAGGCTGAAACTCGGGACCTGGGTGGAGGCCAAGGAGCCGAGGCTGAATTTTGGGACCCGGGTGGAGGCCACGGAGCCAAAGCTGAGGCTGGGACCTGGGTGTTTGGTGTAGTGCGATGAGTTTCGGTAGGTTCCAAGAGGTTGGCTCATGGTTCGGGTGTATTCGAGTCCTTTGGGGACTTTCTTCCTCCTGTTTAGGGGATGGACATCCTGACAGCGAGTTGCTTCTCTATTTCAGATGTCTCGCCTTTCACCGAGTGGTGGTGGTGGTAGTTCGAGTCATCCTTTACTTAATTAGCCTTTAAGTTTTCAGACCATCATTGGCCCTGTGCCCAGGCCCTTCAGGCCTAATATTTTTGACGAGCCACCATATTCCCACTTAAAGGCTATCGACGTTTCGCAGATGGTGGACATCTCTAACTCTTCAGACTCTGAATCTGGCAATATCTTAGGGGGCCGAGGAGCGTGCAGACTCCTCTACGGCTGCAGCTGATGTGGCTGGGTCCACGGATGCAGCTAGCGTAGCTGGGTCTTCTCAAGAAAGAGAAGAAGTGAGGGTTCCCGAAGGGACCTGGAATTATGACGAGGTGGAGTCTAAACTTACCCAAGACGATTTAGACCAGTTGAGACTGGATTATTCGGTGCCGGACGAGATCACCTTTCGGGCACCTGAGGGTGACGAGTTGCCCAGTTGTCCTCCCGCCGGTGAGATAGCCTTGAACCGGTGGTTTTTCAAGTGCGGGATGAGGCTGCCGCTTCTGCTCTTCGTTCGACGCCTTCTCCGCGATGTTCGGCTGGCGCCTCTTCAGCTCAACCCCAACGCGTGGAGAGGGATTTACAGCTGCTTTGTGCTGTGGCAGGAGCACTTCGGTATTGACCCTACTCCTTCCGAAATTCAAGCATGTTTCGAAATCAGGTCAGCTGCCAACAAGGTTGGCTCATTCTGCTACTATCCACGATGCAGGAAGTTTCTCATGAAACCCCCTGAAGTTTCGAACTGGCAGCGATAGTGGTTCTTCGTTGGTGGGGACTAGGAGGATGGGAGCGAGCTCGTGACTCCTCGCGAGTTTTGCGGGAACAACCATAGATGGAGTCCGTCCTTCCCCTCTGTAGACGAGTCCAGTAGGTTTAGGGTTGATCGCATCCTTAGCCTTGAGCTGTGCGATAGGGAATCTACTATCCTTTTAAAGGAGGCTAGGCTGGCTGGTGGTAGTGCTCGGCTGCTTTTACTTTATTTCAGTTTACTTTGACTGTTTAGATGCCTGATTTCTGGATCATTTCTTTGGTGCAGTGATGTCATCAGGTGTCGGCTTCAAGAGGGCTTTGCCTGGACGTTCTGACAGGAGCCGGGCGGCTAAGTCGGCGAAGGTCAGCCCCGGGCAGCCTGTCCGAGCTCCCGCCGTTGCTGCGAAAAGTTCACTTCTGCCTCCTCTTCCTTCTAGAGGCGGCTCTTCCAAGGATCCTAAAGGAGGCATCAGCTCTCCTCAACCAAGGGGGAGCGGGGACCAAGCGCCGGCTTCCAGGTTCGGTGCCCGTCCTTCTAAAGGAAGGAGGGATTCCTCCCCAGAGGCGATCCGGGGGGAGAGGAGTAGGTCACCTGGTCGTGTGGGTGAATTTGTGAATTTCCTGTCAAGGGATGTTCTCCCAGCTGAGGATAGGTGGCTCTCGGGCATCTCCGAGTCTTCGCTCCTTTCGGAGGACTTTTGGGGGCTTTCATGGTTTTCAGACTTCAGGAGTAGATTGCCCGTCATAAAGAAATATCTGCGACCGCCATCATCGATTTAAAGGAGTCTCAGAAAGAGCTGGAGGAAGCTAAGAAATGCATAGCCGAGTTCGAGCTCCTGATGACGAAGAAGGACCTGGAGGTTAGCCAGAAGGAAGGCGACCTCAAGCTGAAAGAGGTTGAGCTGAAGCTTAGTAATGCGGACATAAAGAAGAAAGACCAGCTTCTCATAGCCTCTGCTGCTCTGCTCAAGGAGCAGGTCAAGGAATCAGAGGGGCTGAAAGCTGAGCTTGAGGAAGCAAAGAGGAACCTCCAGCTGAAGGACGATGAGATTACGAGGTTGTATGACGAGGCTGAGGGTCAATTCGATGCGGGAGCCGACTCTACTGTCGGGTTTATCAAGTCTAAGTTCCCAGACCTCGACTACAGCTTCCTGGACCAGCCGGTGGATCAAGCCTCGATTCTTGCCGCTTCAACTTCTGAACCGACTGATCCTTCAGCTCCTCCTTCAGAGCCGTCTACCTCTGCTCCTGCCTTGGCTTCGGGCTCTTCTCCTGCTGCTTCTCCTCTTCTCAACTTGGGCTCTCCTCCAGCTGCGTAGCTATCGGCAGCTTCCGCCTCTCATGACTAATTTTTCTTTTTCTGTTTTTTACATACTTGTAATTAAGACTGTTCCTGGCGTGTTAAGGCCAGAGTTAATTTTGCTATACTATTTCGCTATACCATTGAAAGAACTGAATGGAAGTTTTGTCTTTGCGTATCTGATATACATTTGTGTTACTACATATTATATATATATATATATATATTTTTTTTGAAATCTAGTTCTGGTGCCTCTGTAGCCCCCCACTCTTCCCTGTTTGTCGGTAGAGAGGCTGGGAAGAGTTAGCGTGCGCGGTGGTAACTTTTAATTTGCTTGGCCTCGCAGCTATTTTAGTTTTTAGCTTCTAGGGTTTAGCCTCCCTGGCTATTCTTGCTGCCAGCTCCTGGTCGATCCAAGCCCAGCTCGGGGAGCCTTTAGCTTCTGGGGCACTTAGCCTCTTGACTGTTTTAGCCTGCGGCTCCTGGTCGATCCGAGCCCATCTCGAGGGAGCCATTAGCCTCTAGGAGTTCAGCCTCCTGGCTATTCTAGCTGCCAGCTCCTGGTCAATCCAAGCCCAGCTCGGGGAGCCTTTAGCTTCTAGGGTGCTTGGCCTTTTGGCTGTTTTAGCCTGCGGCTCTTAGTCTATCCGAGCCCAGCTCGGGGAGCCATTGGCCTCTGGGGGTTTAGCCCCCTGGCTATTCTAGCTTCCAGCTCCTGGTCGATCCGAGCCTAGCTCGGGGAGCCTTTAGCTTCTAGGGTGCTTAGCCTTTTGGCTGTTTTAGCCTTAATTTTTGGTAAGTAAATATTTGCATTCGTTTCTTGAAAAAGAAATATCATTTCATTGACAATAGTACTGTGTCATACAAACTGAAAAAGAAAAATTACATAAGCTACTAAAAATAAATCTTCAGGTGTTCTGCATTCCATGGGTGGGCGAGAACCTTTCCATCTTCTCCCTCCAATTGGTAGGTTCCGGGTTGGATTATTTTTTTCACCTGGTACGGGCCTTCCCAGGTTGGACCCATAGTTCCGGCTCCATGCTCTCTAGTGTTTAATGTGACCTTCCTAAGGACTAGATCATTGGGCCGAAAAGTCCTCTGCTTTACTTTGGAGTTGTAATACCTAGCCGACTGTTGTTGGTAAGCCGCTGCGCGCACCTGAGCTAGATCCCTTACTTCTTCTATCAAGTCCAGGTTGAGTCTCATTTGCTCTTCGTTCTCTTCTAACCGGAAGTGCTCAGTTCTGAAGTTGGATACCCCTATCTCGACTGGAATGATCGCTTTAGCTCCGAAGGCTAGCGAGAAGGGGTCTCTCTTGTCCCTGTTCTTGGAGTCGTCCTGTAATCCCACAGGATTTCAGGGAGCTTTTCGGCCCAGGCCCCTTTGTGCTTGTCCAACCTGGTCTTCAAATTTTGCTTAATTATCTTGTTTGTAGCCTCAACCTGGCCGTTGGCTTGGGGGTGGAATGGTGAAGAGAAAGCTGCCTTGATCCCCAAACTCGAGCACATGTCTCTGTAGCTTTTGTTGTCAAATTGTCTTCCGTTGTCGGTGATGATGGTGTGAGGTATCTCGAAGCGGCAGATGATTGACTTCCAAATGAAGCTTGAAGTTTTAGCTTCAGTGATTGTTGACAGGGGCTCAGCTTCCACCCACTTGCTGAAGTAGTCGATTGCTACTACTGCAAATTTCACCTGACCGCGCCCCGTTGGAAGAGGACCAATGAGGTCGACTCCCCATTGAGCGAATGGCCACGGGCTTCTGATGGAGGTGAGTTGCTCTGGTGGTACTCTTTGAACTTTCGCGAACCTTTGACAAGGGTCACATCTTTTTACGAACTTTCTCGCATCTCTTTGCATGGTTGGCCAGTAATAGCCCTGGCAGACTATTTTATGCACCAATGACCTTCCTCCTGCGTGGTTTCCGCAGACTCCTTCGTGGACCTCCCTCAGGACATAGTCCGCTTCCTCCTCTCCTAGGCACCTCAGGTAGGGCAGTGAGAAGCCTCTTTTGTACAGAACTCCGCTGATGAGGGTGTAATGTGGGGCTTTGTACTTAAGCCTTCGGGCTTCTAGTTTGTCTTCGGGGAGGATGCCGTCGGCCAAAAATCTGATCATTGGGTCTCTCCACCCTAACCTCTCCTCTATTGGGTTCACCTCTTGCATCTTTTCTGAAATGCTAGGTCACGATAGTGTCTCAACAGGGATCATGCGCACCAACTCTGACTTGGTAGCTTATGCTAGTTTGGCGAGTGAATCAGCGTTTGAGTTTTCGGCCCTCGGAATCTATGTAATGTGATGCTCTTCAAAATCTTTCAATAGTTCTTTGACTACCTTTAGATAGCTGATCATGCTCGTCCCTTTGGCCTGATAGCTGATCATGCGAGTCACTGTAGCTGTGTATCCTCTTAGCCCCCAGTGCCTCGTACTCTGCCTCATTGTTTGATGCCTTAAATCCAAGTCTAAGTGCATACTCAAGTTTGACATGATCTAGAGCCGGAGTGGTTAAGATGAATCCTGCTCCGCTTCCATGCTCATTAGATGACCCGTCCGTATGTAAGGTCCATAGTGAAGCCGGGTGTGTATTACCTACTCCATTGTGGTCATCTGGGATGATGATTTCTCTTTCTTCTGAGGTGGTAAATTCGGCAATAAAATCAGCCACTGCTTGAGCTTTTATCGCCATGCGGGGCTTGTATAATATCTCATACTGTCCTAGCTCAAGGACCACTTGATTAACCTCTCGGATGTCTCTGGCTTCTGCAGTACCTGCCGAAGGGGGTAACTGGTGGGAACTGTGATCGAATGTGCCTGAAAGTATGGCTTCAGCTTCTTTGAGGACATGACCAAGGCTAGGGCTAACTTCTCTATATTGGGGTACTTGGTCTCTGCTTGCACCATAGCTTTACTTACATAGTAAATCAGTAGCTGGGCCGTTCCTTCTTCTCGTATGAGGGCGGAGCTCACTGCTGTCTCTGACACAGCCAAGTATAGGAGCAACGTCTCTCCACAAACCGGCTTGGAGAGTAGTGGTAACGTACTCAGGTACTTCTTGAGTTGAGAGAAAGCCTCCTCACATTCCTCAGTCCACATGAAATCCTTAGCTCCTCTGAGGATTTTGAAAAAGGGTATGCATTTGTCCGTGGCCCTTGAGACAAATCGGTTAAAGGCCGCCATCTTTCTAGTGAGCCTTTGAACCTCCTTCACCTTTCGGGGTGACGCCATCTCCATAATCGCATTTATCTTGTCTGGGTTGGCTTCGATTCCTCGTTGGTTTACCATGAAGCCTAGGAACTTTCCTGAAGATACTCCGAAGGCGCATTTAGCGGGGTTAAGCATCATTTAATGTTTCCTCAAGACACTGAACATCTCACTCAGATGATCCATATGCTTGGTTTCCTTGCCGCTTTTCACTAACATGTCATCTACATATACCTCCATTGTCTTTTCGATCTGGTCAGCGAACATCTTGTTCACCAGTCTCTGGTAGGTGGATTCAGCGTTCTTGAGCCCAAAATGCATCACCTTGTAGCAGTATAGCCCGAGATTGGTGATGAAGGCGGTATTCTCTTGATCGTCAGAATGCATTCCAATTTGGTTGTATCCTGAGAAGGCATCACAAAAGCTGTACAGTTCGCTGCCCGATGTTGAGTATACCAGCTGGTCAATCTTGGGCAGTGGGAAGCTGTCCTTGGGGCATGCTTTGTTCAGGTCCGTGAAGTCTACGCACACCCGCCAACCTCAGTTACTCTTCTTTACCAATACCACATTAGCCAGCCAAGTGGGGTATATCACTTCTCTGATGAATCCTGCCTTCAGGAGTTTGTCTACTTCGATCTTGATCGCTTCATATCTTTCAGGGTTAAAGGCTCTTCTCTTCTGCTTCACTGGCCTGAAGCTGGGATCTACATTCAGCCTGTGCACCATCAGCTTCGCACCTATTCCTGGCATATGTTTGTGGGACCAAGCAAAAACATCTGAATTGGTCCTTAGAAAATCTGCGAGCTCCTCCTTCAATTCTAGGGAGAGCGTTGTTCCAACCCTCGTGGTCCTTTCTGGGTTGTCCGGATCTATTTGGATGCTAGTGAACTCCTCCACTGGTTCTCCTCTAAACATCCATTGTTTCCTATCGTCTGACTTTCTTTCAGAAAGTTCTTCCTTGGCTGTCTGGATCTCCATCGCCAATGAATCTTCAGCTATCACCTTTGAATCCTCCTTAGATGCCTGCGAAATGTTCTTTCTGTTAGCTTCAGGTGTTGTTGGTGAGGTGATTGCTTCGAGAGGTGGCTCGGAGCATTTCTGCTCGGAGGGTAGTTTTTGTTTTCGCGAATTTTCTCCTGGTGTTAGGTTCTGGGCTTGCCCAGTACATTTCTGTTCGGGGGTCGATGCTGGCTCGGAACATTTCTGCTCGGAGGGTCTAGCATGGATTAGGTGGTTGAGTCTTTTGTGACGCAGCTCAGGACATTTCTGCCCGGAGGTGGAAAAGATGGGCAGCGTCTTTACGTGGGCGTCCTTCTCCCTAAGAGCTGTGGCATAACATTGCCTGGACTCGTACTGATCTCCTCACACTAATCCAACGCCTCCTCATTCGGTTGGAAACTTCATCATGAGGTGGTAAGTCGAGGTTGCCGCTCTCAAAGCGTTGAGGGCTGGTCTTCCTAGAATGGCGTTGTACGCAGATGCTGACTTTATCACTAGGAAATTTACTAGGACAGTGGATCTGTTCGGGATTTCCCCGACAGTGAGAGGTAGCTCAACGGAACCCTCGGGGAAGACTGTTTCTCCAGCGAACCCCATCAGTGGTGTCCGCACAGGTTTGAGGACTTCTCTTTTCAGCCCCATCGCATCGAAAGCGGGCATGTACAGGATATCAACAGAGCTTCCGTTGTCGATCAGCATTCGATACACCCTGTGGTTGGCAACTTGAGCTGTTATCACTATAGCATCGTCGTGTGGGTGTTGCACTCTCGTGGCTTCCTTGTCTGTGAATGTTATAGAGAAGTTCTCTCTTTGGGTCATTTTCGTCGGTCTGAAAGTGCAATTCACCTCATGATGCATGTCTAGATTCTTGGCACCTCTAGCATACGCCTTGCGTGATCGGTTCAACTCACCTCCGACTCCTGGTCCACCCATAATTGTCCTCACATTCCCGAGTATGTTATCCGGGTGTAGTGGAGGTGACGGTGCTTCTCCTCTTCCAGCATCTTCCCGCCTTGGGGGAATCAGAGTATTGGGCCCTAAAGCTTTTGCCAAAAACTCTTTTAGTTGTCCTCTCTTGATCAGGGCTTCGATCTCATCTTTCAGCTCCGTGCATTCCTCTGTAGTGTGCCCGAAGTCTCTGTGGTACCTATAGAACTTGTTCTTATTTTTGAATTTAAATGGGGTCCTCATCGAGAAAGGTTTCTTCAGTAGGTTGTTTCCCTCAATTTGCATCAATACTTCCGAGCGAGTTGTGTTGAGGGGGGTGAACCTCTCGAACTTGCCCTTGGGCGGCCGAGGTGCTAGGTTCACTTCCTCGTAATTCCTCTTATTGCTCCGGGGTGGGGTACTTCTCTGAATTTTCCTGGCTTCAGATCTCCCGCTTCCTATGTTTCGGTTCAAATTTCTCCTGCATTGGATGATTTCTTCCGCGGAAATGTGTTTATAGGCTTCAGCCAACATCTCCGAGAACGTTCGCGATGGGTTTTTAGCTATCGTCCTGATGAAGTCCTCATCACGGACTCCATCCTGCATGGCTTGCATAGCGCGGTCGTCGGTGCAGCCTTCAATTTGTATCATCATGTCTGAAAATCTTTGAACATATGTCTTTAAAGACTCATTCTCCCTTTGCACAACAGATGACAAGTGAGAGGGCGGTTTCTTCACCGGTCTGGCTCCTATAAAATGCACCATGAAAGCACTCTCCAGCTGGCTGAAGGAGTTGATTGAGCCAGGGCGTAAGCCGGTAAACCAAGTCCGAGCTATCCTTCCTAAGGTTAAAGGAAAGGCGCGGCATTTGATAGCATCCTCTGCGGCTTCGAATTCCATCCACACCTTATAGGCCCCAAGGTGCTCCGCCGGATCTCCATTGCCTTCGTACCTCCCCACACTTGGCATTTTGAAATCCTTGGGGAGCCCGGCTTTGCGTATTCCTGTCCCAAATGGTGAAGTTTCTGGTCATGGTCCAGGCGCATAGACATAGGGGTGTGGGTGGGGGATTAAGTACTGCTGGTCGCTACGGAACTTCATGTTCGCCTCATCTTCAAGCCTCCTCCTTTCTGTTTCAATTCGTTGCGCCTCCTCAACTTCTAGTCTCCTTTCAATCTCGTACCTTTGCCTCTCCTCAGCTTCTATTCTTACTTTTTCTTCAGCTTGGATTTTTCGTCTTTCTTCCGCATGAATTCTTTGCCTCTTTTCTGCTCGGATGAGCCTTCTCTCTTCCTCTACTTCAGTTCGCCTCCTGCGTTCACCTCGGGTTTCTGCTCTTTCTTGCTTCTCTCGTGCTCGCCGTCTGGCGTCAAGGGAAACCCTCAGGTTGCTGAGGTCTAGGCCATCATTTGAAGAAGAGAATGTGTCGTTCACGAATCTAGTTCGTGAGCTGTTTCGCTCTTCAGCTGGCTGTTGGCAGGTAGGCGAGGGGTAGTTCCTCCCGGGGTTCCTCCGAGTTTCGCCCGGGGGTGGTCTTGGGTGAGGTCTCGACGGCGCTGGTCTCCCTCAGTTGTATTGCCGCGAGCCTCTAGCTGCGGTTCCTAGTTCCTCTCCTGGTGCTCCCCCATCTCCATGAGTCCGCAGGACAACACCGTATCGTGGAGAGTCTACTGGAGCTGGGCTTATCATTTTTCGTGAGACTGACTCGCGGTTGGTCCGCTGCTGGTTCTTGAAGAGGCCAATGACTTGCTCCATCCGGTTCTCCAAGTCGGATATTCGAGTTCGCTCCGAACGCGGGGCAATACGTCTCTGACTTCGCCTCCGAGTTGGAGGCAGCAGCTGGGAGGGCAGAGTGCTCGGTTCAGCTGCCGGAATTGATGTCCCTCGGTTCGGGAAAGAGCTGGTTATCATGGGCTGCTTGCCCCTGGTTTCTCTGTTGGATGGTTCAGCTCCATCCAACGTGGCTTGCTGTTCCGGGTGGGTGTCCGTCATTTCACTTCGGGTCTTACTTTGGTTCAACTGGATTCTGCTTTAGGCAAGTTCTGCTCCTGCTAGGTTGGGTTCAGCTTCGGCTAGGTTCAGCTTCAGCTCCTGCTAGGTTCAGTCCAGGTGCTAGGGCAAAATTTTTTAATTTTTTTTTACCGAACAACAACCTAACTTTCAGAAGCACACAACACAAATATCATCCAAAAGGGGCTGAAACATCAAGACAAATTGAAATTCGGATATACTAAAAGTCTAACCGAGAGCTAGAGCAAAACAACTATGAATCTTAAACAAGAAAGCTGAAAAGGCAAGCTTAAGAACTAATAAGACCCGAGAAGCCAGCAAAACATAATAAAACTAACCACACTCGAAAAACCCGCGGGTTGCAAAGATGCAAGAAAAAAAAGACACAAACGGTGGAAACAAAAACCGGATCACCGAGACAAAAATGCAAAGATTTCAGAGGTGAAAAACAACCACAAACATGAGAAATAAAAAATAGAAACACAAACGTTCCCACAGACGGCGCCAAAATGTTGTGGCGATTTTTCGTCTCGGGCCGGCTTTTGTTGGTTCCCGCAAAAATGGAGCAAAACAGGTTAGAGGGGCACCGGCGTGGTGGATGGCGTTTCCCCTCCGATGGTTAAGTCAGTGAAGATCCTTAGTCAAAAAGGGTAACAACTATAAATGGCTTAAAAGGGGGAAGAAAAGTTGGAGAAAAAAGGGAAAATGGAAGAAAAGGGAGGGCTGTTCGGTTAGGTGAGTTGGGGGAGATGGTGAATAGTGTTTTTGGATTTTTGGTTTTGAATATTGGTAAAAAGAGGGCCAAAAGTCATATTTGCATGTAAAAATCAAGGGTTTAGTGGTCTCAAAACTCACAAAAACCAAAGCTGGCTGAATTTTAGGGAAAATGAGAGAAAAGATGGTGAGGGTGATGGGGGTTGGTGGCTCTCAGGCTGCGTGCGGCTCCTCTCCAAAAAACTCCCCCTTTTTTGCTTTATTTTTACCTTATAACTTAGATATGGAGGGCTCAGATTAACTCATCAAAACCCTACCTCCTAGATGGGAGACAAGTGTCCCTTTCCCAAATGTATGGGCTTTGGATATTCTTGGGTTTATGTGGGTCACTACATTGTTGAATATTTATTTTACTACCTCAATCATTAGGTATTTGACCCATTAAATAGGTAAAAATGCCTACAACAATAATTATAATTAAATGTTGACGTTTAACTTTTAAATGTAGACAATTTAGTTAGTTATGTATATAAATTTTTTAATAAATTTATCTATTATTTTATAATTTTTTATACACACTTATAATTAAATTTATTAATTTTAATTTTATATTTTAATTTTTTTTAAATACAAATACACTGGGAAAAAAATATAATTTCCATTCTAGCCTCATCCCGAACCAGGGCAAAAAAGCTTGCTCTATTCTCCATTTAATCGTAAAATTTTTGTCCATTAAAAATAAATCTCTATAGGAATCAGATTAAACGGATTGTTTTGACATTCCTACCCATTTTGACCTGTCTAACTTAAGACATAAATAAAAATTCAGAAAGGCAAAAAACACATCCAATGCTTTGCTTCAAAGTCTCAATTTAAGAATAGGAAAAAAAAAGTGTAAATTGTGTGATATGCAACGTAAACTACGACATCAGTTTGACCGAATTGGGTTGACTTAGCTTCATTGAAAAAAATGGATATCGGATTTGGAGTTCAATTTCCGATTCGATTTTCCTTTTTTTAGCTCAAAAGATTCAAAGCTCACTGTAATAGTCAACGTAGAAAGTCTTAACTGACATGCTGTAAAATAGTATAACATACCATTAACTGCCTATCGTTAATATGTAAAACTGTAATTATAGACAAAGGTGGTAAACTGACAAATATCTGATAATTAATTTTCTTACCGACCGTGTAAAACATCGTTCAAATAAGCGCGTCTCAGCAGTTGAGCCGAGACTTTCAAAGATAGTGAGAAGAGAGAGAAAAAACGAGGAATGTTCTTTTTTAAGGTCGAACGTGTGGTCGGCGGTTGTGAAGGGTCAGCCGTCAACTTCCGTCGTCCATCTCCGTTAACTCCGCTGTACATAAATGACCATTTTCTCAAGCTTTGGGTTTCCGTTACCGTTACAATTAGGACAGTCTTACCGTCAAAACCCTCTGTTTTTTTATTTTTATTTTCTCCCTTCCCTATATATAGAATTGAGCTTAGCTCTCTGTTCTTTAATCACGAACTCGTAGGAGAAGAGTCTTCGACCAAAGAACAGAAGAGAGAGAGAGAGAGACAGACAGACCCAGAAGATTAAGAAAAGTGAAAACTTCAGGTACCCAATGTATACATAAGTTAATGCTATTCTCTGCGAGTTTTTTCGTTGTTTGGGTTATTGTTTCTTAAGTAGTATAGTGTTTGCTTGCTGAGAAAACTGAGGTGTAAGGAAAGCAAAGTGGGGATTTTTAATTTTCAGTTTTGTTTATTATTTATTTTTTGTTTTGTTTTGAGATTCAGGGAACTAAGAAAAACAAATTGGGTAGTTGGTATTTTGCTTGATGGAGCTGTATAGATTAATTGTAAGCAAAAAATCTTGGAATGGTTGTGAACATTTTCTTGGTAGAAAACAAAGGAAAAAAAGAAAGGGATCAAGGAAGCCTTTTGCAATTTGAAATCCTGCGTTCTGCAGAATCTCTTTGGAGGATTATCCATTAGGGGAGTTTATACTAATTATATTTCTCTTTAACACTATTTAGAATATTTTGTTGTTTTTTTTTTTGAAAAAAACTTTGACCGCGTTTTGTTTTTCCAAGCAAATTGTTTTTTTCTTTCGAAGTCTTCGGTTTCAACTATTTTGTGTCGGCGTCAAATTTTTCAGTTTTCTATTAATTGATATTGATGAGTGATATACGGGTTGTGTCTTTCGTGGGATTTTAGGTTCTCCATTTATTGATACCTGGAAATAAATATAAGCAGATTATATATATATATATATATATATATATATATTTGTGTGTGTGTTTCTNCCCCCCCCCCTAATCAGGTTCTTAGGCTGATCATTGTAACTAATTGTTCATAACTTTGATAAATTCACATGGAAAAGGAATCTCTGTAATTTCTTGTTCTTATACAATTTGGTTTTGTCATTAATTTGAGGTCTCTGTCTCTCCTTTTAATCTCTCTCTCACTCAAATGTTTGCTTATGCTGGGTCAATTATTCATTAGTCTGTTAACTCCAAATCGGAGCTTAAATTCACATTGATTCGATTTTGTTCATAAATTTGCAATATAATATACTAATTTATTTCTCTGGTTTTTCTGGTTTTGTATTGCAGTTTGTTTTCGGTATCTTTAAGGTTTAACAACTTACGATCCATTCTTTGCCAAAAAAAGCTGTCAATTGTAGTTCGTGGAGAAAGAGAAAAATCTGATCCTTTTCCTGGTTTTCTAGCAGTACGATTGGGATCTCCCATTAGATGCCACAGCTGATGATAATCTCATAGTATGGACTCACACCAACTTTTTCGGATCGGTGTGACTGGTTCGAGCCTATCCTACACAGCTTCTATTCCCAGTACCATTTCATCAATACCCAACAGGCTACTTGAATCATTAAAGTTTGAATTAGGAAACTCACCGAATTCACCTTTTTCTACTTATTTCGATTCTGATACTCTCACTACATTGAGTGATAGCCAGGAGCGGCACAGTTCTACAGATAATCTGTCTGGAGTTAGTCCTTCCTGCAATTCATTGCTGGAAACCAACAGTTATTTCCATCAATTAAGCCCTTCTGTGGACTGTCGCCGGGACAGTTTACAGCTCTATCCTGGCAGGACTTGTTTCTTACAGGATGCAAATTGTAGCTCTCCGAACATTCAACACGCTTTGCAGGAATTAGAGACAGCTTTAATGGGTCCTGATGATGATGAAGTTGCCACATCAAATGCTTCCCTGGGAGAGAGTAACAGGCCGATGACATTTGGGCAGAGGTCCATGTCATGGAACCAGGAACGCCAGGGTTCACGAGTGAGTCAGCGCCAGTCATCCCTTGTATACAGGCATGGGGAGTCAGATGATATTGCTGGTACTGAGAAACTTCACAAAGCAATGGAGGATGCTTCTTTGCCAGGTTTCCCACCAGATGATCTGAAGCATTTGCTGATTGCATGCGCTAAAGCTCTTTCAGAAAACAATATTGAGGTTTTCAACAGTTTGATTGAAAAGGCCAGAGGTACTGTGTCTATTAGTGGAGAACCGATCCAGCGTTTGGGTGCTTACATGGTAGAAGGCTTGGTAGCAAGGAAACACACATCAGGCACCAATATTTACCGGGCGCTCAAGTGTAGAGAACCGGAAGGCAAGGACTTGCTTTCGTACATGCATATTCTGTATGAAATCTGTCCTTATTTGAAGTTTGGTTACATGGCAGCCAACGGGGCTATTGCTGGGGCATGTAGAAATGAGGACAATATCCACATCATAGACTTTCAGATTGCTCAGGGAACGCAGTGGATAACTCTCCTCCAGGCACTTGCTGCAAGGCCTGGTGGAGCTCCCCGTGTTCGCATTACAGGTATTGACGATCCTGTTTCTCAATATGCTCGTGGTGATGGTTTGGATGCTGTTGGAAGGAAGTTGGCAGCAGTCTCTGAGAAGTTCAACATCCCTATTGAGTTTCATGGAGTGCCAGTTTTTGCCCCTGATGTTACAGTGGAGATGCTTGATGTCAGGCCAGGAGAGGCTCTGGCTGTGAACTTCCCGCTGCAGCTCCATCACACTCCAGATGAGAGCGTTGACATGAACAATCCACGCGATGGGCTTTTGAGAATGGTAAAATCGCTTTCTCCCAAAGTGGTCACATTGGTGGAGCAAGAATCCAACACAAACACAACCCCTTTCTTCAACAGGTTTGTGGAAACTCTGGACTATTACTTGGCCATGTTCGAATCTATTGACGTGACTCTCCCAAGGAACTGCAAGGAGAGGATTAACGTGGAACAACATTGTTTAGCGAGGGATATCGTGAATGTGATCGCTTGCGAGGGGAAGGAAAGGGTGGAGAGACATGAGCTGTTTGGGAAGTGGAAATCAAGGTTGACAATGGCGGGTTTCAGGCAATACCCGTTGAGCTTGTATGTGAATTCTGTCATAAGGAGTCTCCTGAGGTGTTACTCGGAGCATTATACACTGGTTGAGAAGGAGGGGGCTATGCTGTTGGGATGGAAAGACAGGAACCTTATATCAGCTTCAGCTTGGCACTGAGAATAGATAAGATAGGAATAGGAAATAGGGAATAACGATACAGAGATAGCAGTAGAAATAACCACTTGGTATTTTATTTTATATATGTATTTTTTTTTTTTATATATATAGACATTCTTGAAACTGATAAGAGGCTTTTGGTGTGGGTGGATGATAAAAACTGCTGTAGCAGCCATTGGCCTAAATGAATATTCTTATGGCTGGTCTAATGAGAAGATTACATTGTTTCCATCAGTACAAACAAGGGGTTTGGTTCCCCCACTCTTCTTTCTACATATTCTGTTCCCTTATTTCTTTTTATATATAAACTTCCATGTTCGTATTGTTCTACATTATCATTGTGGATTTTCTATTTCAATTTCTGGCATTAGCTCAAAACTCCAAAGGCATAGCTCTGCATCCATTTTTCTTTCCTTGTACTTTCATGAGAAAAGAAAATGATAATTGCGACACAGTGATAAAAACACTTCTTTCAGTGAACAAGATAGAAGGACAACAAGTGTGTAATCGGAGGCTAATTCAATAGGGTCATACCAACAGAAGCAACAAATATCATATGAAGATTATAAAAAACAGCCACTTCTTTTTTTTATTCCTTTTCGTTTTCTTTTTATACATTCTTAATGATGAGAGAGGGTTTGGGTGGATGATAAACACTGTAAAAGCAGCTAGAACAGTGAACAAGGCAATTACTTTCCCGTCTAGAATTATTTTCCCTTTACATCAAAAAAGAAAAAAAAAAAGACAATTACTTTCCCGTCTTAGAATTCAAGAATCAGATGGTCGATTTTGAAATGAATTTTGCAGCAGCAGGACTGCTCATTGGCTCGGGCTCGGCTCACTAAAATTCAGGAGGTGAGTACTGGACCCTTTCTCACTTTTCGTAGCTTATTATAGCTCAACTTGAAAATTTGAACCAATTTATTTATTATTTTCCTATTTCTCTGTCGAAGTTAATTTGTTTATTTTAAAAGTTTGTTAGGATTAGTTAGAGTATGTTATGCATCTCAATTTCAATATAAATTTGAATGAAAAATAAATAAAAATACAAAAACCCAACATAATTAATTTAAAACTGCATTCAATTTGGTGTTTATATATGTATAATTAATTTAAGTGGGTTAAGTTTGCTTCGACAAATATATCACTTGAAAGGCTCGAGTTGGATTTCCATTTGATTTTTTGAAGTCAAAGTTTGCAACATACTTAAACTTTCCCACAACTTTTTAGTGATATTGAACAGCATATTGGGTTAAAGTCTCTCTCAGTGTTTTTTTCTGAATTATGTGGGTGTGAGTGGAAAGCATGCATGTTGCTGATTTGTTGTCTAATGCTCCGCTTCTTGAGCGCTTGTTTGTGGGATTTTCTTGTTCATTTAAGGGTTTTGGACAAGCACTTGCTCTGTAGCACTTGGAGACCACTGGCTGTAGGAATCTGAAAATGGTTGAAATTTTTGAAGTAAATATTGTTTCATTATGTGTTGGAAAATGCAACTTTTGCAAAGGCAATTAATGCCTAACTTTGTAGTTAGGAATGTGCCTATGCTTGTTGAGCTGACCTGTTCTTAACCTGATGCACTTCATTTTATTTTTTTATTTTTTTAAAGTTGTTTAAACAGATTGAGGTTCTCGGAATGGGTGACATGACAATGGTAGTCATTAATTTGTACATATGCAATTAATCTTGATCTTGGGTTTTCTTTCCAGTCTGTTGATTTTGTGTTAGTGAAGCGCTTTTTTCTTTTAGTATTTCAGGTTGAACACTGATTTTATGCATATTATGAAATACGAAATTTTAAAAATTTGAATTTGAAATTGTTCTGCGACGATTATGACTACGAGTGCAGACTTGGTAACTTGCATATTTTATTGGAGAGAAACTTGTGTTGCACGTGGGTAATTCTTACTTAGTAGTTGCTTAATTATTTATTTATTTTTATCTGAAGTAGAGTAAAAGAGATGCAAAATGGAAATATCACCTATAAAGGAAAGGAAAACTAGACACCAAGGCCCAAACATTCATTTGACATTATCTAAGTGAAGATGGGCCTATTTGGGACTTTAAATGATCCAAGTAAGTCAATTGGTCTTCGGCTTGTTTTGGATTTAAGTGTTTTTGAAAATATTATTGCAGCGAATATAATTGATGGCTTATTGTTGCCGTATATTGATAAAGAGTTTTATATTACAAAGCTAACAAGATATGTGACCAAGTGAATAGGTAGAAGAGATAGAGTATATCAACAGTTAGGACTCTAGCTATCCTAAATATATATAACAACCTGATTAGCTTTTATCACATTTTTAATTGTCTATCATCCCCCCTCAAACTGGACTGAGACATAAAGGACATGTTCAATTTGTCCCGTAGGTATAGAAATTGGCTATTGGGCAGAAGTTTAGCAAAGTCATTGGCAATTTGATTGGAGCTAGGAACATACTGAACAACAAGCCAGCGAGTGACAACATGATCGCGGACAAAGTGGACATCTACTTCAACATGTTAAGTATGAGCATGAAAGGTTGGATTGGCAGCCAAGCTTCCAACACTCATGTTGTCACACCATAATACAGGTAGGCTTGAGACTTCAACACCTAGTTCTTGAAGCAGAGCTTGAATCCAGATAATTTTGGCTGCACCATTTGCCAAGGCCCTGTACTCCGACTCAGTACTTGATTGGGCAACTACATTTTGTTTCTTCGAAGACCATGAGACTAAGTTATTTTCATAGAAAACATAATAACTGCCAGTGGAGTGGCGATCATCAATGTTGGAAGCTTAATCCGCATTAGTCTATCCATGCAATGTATTATGAGCAAAATAGGTAAATCGAAGGCCAATCATGATAATTCCTTTTATGTACTGTAAAACACGTTTGCAGGCAGACTAATGGACATCGGTTGGATGTTGCATGAACTAACTCAGCTTGTTGACTATGAAGTTTAACTCATGCCGTGTGAGTAGCAAGTATTGGAGAGCCCTTATAGTGTTGCGATAGAGAAAATGATCTTGAAGTTTGGTGCCGGTTTCTTTGCTTAGTTGAATTGTGGTACTGGCCGGTGTTGGACTAGATTTGCAGTCATTCATATTGGTTCAGACAAGTAGATCTCGTACGTATTTGCTTTGTGTAAGTAAAAGTCCACCCGAGTGCCATGATGCTTCAATGCCTAAGAAGAAAAAGAGTTGACCGAGATCTTTCAACGAAAATTGGTGATTTAATTGTTGAATGAATTTGTTGATGTGAGTTGTGTTGGAACCGGTGACAATTATGTCACAAGATAGACAAGTGCCCAAAGTGTATCACTACCAGTATGCAAAATAAAGAGTGAGGAATCCATAGTTGAACGTATGAAACACAAAGTAGAATGGAGTTTATCATACCAAGCTCGTGGAGCTTATTTTAACCCATATAATGATTTTTGGAGCTTGCATACATGAGTTGGAAAAGCAGAATCAACAAAACTTTCGGGTTGTTGCATGAGTACATCTTCAGTGCGCTTTCTATTGAGAAAGGCATTGTTAATGTCGCCCTGCCTGATGGACCACTTGTGAGTTATAGCAAAAGAAAGAACTAACCATATGATGGCAGGCTTAATCACCGAACTGAATGTTTCCTTGAAATCAATTTTCGGTATCTGATGAAATCCCTTTGCAACAAGACGAGCTTTGTATCGATTTGTTGAGCCATCCATATTTTGTTTGAGACGAAACACCCATCGACTGCCGATGATATTCATGGTTGGATTTGGAGGAACAAGAATCCATGTGGAGTTCTGAGATAAGGCATGAATTTCATCCTCCATGGCATGTTTCCATGAGCTATAGGTGAGTGCTTCACGAACAATATATGGTTCATGGACATCAAGGTTTCTTCGGGAGGTGCAACTGAATATTTTTTTCTTAAAGGTGCCCACTTTTGACCAAGTGGTGATGGAATGTGATGAGGTCGGGTTTCAAATAGGAAGATCAACATGAACCTGGAAGTCGGGTAGTGATGTAGTTTGAGTTGCATTTGTATTTTTTGAGAGTGCAATAGATGCTTTACGGGCTGACCGGTGTCCTAAAATTCTAGGTGAGAAAGTTGATGAAGACATGGGTGAACCAGATGAGGTGGCTGAGAGATGAGAGTTTGCATGGGAAGCCGACTGAGTAGGTGACGTGGATAACAAGTCACCGTGAACTTCACTATTTAGATTTTGTAGAGGTGGCTGCGGTGAAGGCTGATAGGGACATATAAAGGGAAAACATTCACACCCAAAAACTTTTAGTTTGGAAAAATCAAAATCTTTTTGAAAAAGTTTTTGTATTGGAAACTTGTTGTTTAAAACTTTGGTGAGTAAACTGTTAATTAGAAAAGTAGCTGTTAGGCAGACATCCTACTAGTAACACATATGAATGTTACTGTGAGCAATTAAAGATAAAGCAGTCTCAGTCCTATGTCTGTGTTTGCGTTCAATTTTTCCATTTTGATTATGAGTGTGTGGACAGGAGTGCTGAAAATGAATTCCAAAATTTGCCAAAATAGGTGCTAAAATGAGGTATTCCCCTCCCCAGTCAGTTTGGATAGTTTTAATTTATCTCTGAAACATATTTTCAACAAGTGATTTAAATTGTAAAAAGACATTTTTAACTTCAGATTTGAGTTTTAAAGGGTAAATCCATGTAAAACGGGAAAAATCATCTTCAAATATAACATAATATCTATAACCTTCTGTTGAGATAACAAGAGCAAGACCCCGCACATCTGAAAATATTAGTTCCAAAGTGGGTTTGCTTTTTGTGATAGATAAATGTGCAAAAAGTCTATGCATTTTTTCTAATGGACAAGATGAGCAAAAATGCTTATTATTATTCAGAATAACTTTACTGCAACTATTAGATATAGTTTTCATAACAGAAAAAGCAGGATGTTCAAGGCATAAGTGCCACAAATTATTATAAGAAATAGCAAAATTAAAACTAGATAACAGAAAATCTAGAATGAAAACAAGAAATAGCATAAGCTTTTGCCGTAGGTAGGGAAATTTTGTAGAGACCATCTCTAAGGGTTCCTTGCAGTAGAACCTTCATCGTAGCTTGATCTTTTACAAAAAAACAAAAAATTAGAATTAAATTCAACAATGACTTTGTTATCAGATGTCAATTGTGCAATACTCAGTAAGTTTTTTGTAATTTTGGGAACATGCAAAATTTTTTTTAGAAGAATATTTTTTGAGGCATTTGAATCAATGAAGAACCAGTATTGGATATACTCAAACCTTGCCCATTTTCGACCACCAATATGTCAATGCCACCATACTCGATTCTGTGATGCAAAATGGAAGAATCGGCAGTGACATGGTTTGTTGCACCGCTGTCAAAAAGCCACTCCGGATTGCTATTGACTTCATGAGAAGTATAATACACTGAATTGTCCTTTGATGTGGGAGAGCTATAATAGGCAGCAGATGAATTGTGATTATTGTATGGAGGAATAAAATCTCTATCATATATGTGATAGCACTCCATCACAGTGTGTCTTGGCTGAGTACGTAGTTGGCAATAAGGCCTGAAATTTCTTGGTCGTCTTCCTTGTCCACGGCTGCGACCACACTGCTGGCCACCCTGTAATTGATTTGATCCGGTACCTTTATTGGTGAAATCTTGATCTTGTCGATGATAATTCCTATTAACAAGATTTGCATAAGGATAAGGTGGCATTGGCAGTGTTGTTGTGCTCACGATTCGCATCTCTTGATTCAGAAGCAGGGCTAGTAAATCTTCAACTTCAAGGGACAAACATTGTGAATTAACGTTGGTGATAACAACATCATATTCATATGGGAGGCCTTGAAGAAGATGCATGATAAAATCATCCTTGCTGACATGTTATCCAGCCATTGAAAGCCCATAAGCTAATTATTTGAGTTTGGTGTAATAGCTTGTTACCATGAGTCCTTCCTTTTTGGTGGACTGCAACTGAAGTTTCATCTGCATCAACCTTGCACGAGATTGACTTCCAAATAACTTGCCAACATAATTCCATAAATCAAAGCAGGTTTCTGCTTGTGTGAGAAGTATTTGTACCTCTGTAGTTATTGAAGATTTAATCCATGCAAGCAAGGCATGATCAAGCCGACACCAATGGAGATATTATGGGTTTACTATAGTTCTTGTTTTTGTTGAGTCATTAGGATCTTGTTCAATGATAAACTCTAATGGAGATCTGATAGTGCTGGTTACAAATCCTTCCATGTTGCTGCCGATTATTGCAAAGAGTATTTAGGCTCTCCAAATCATAAAATTGGTTTGTTCAAGCTTGAAAGGGATATTATAATTTTGTAGATTAATTTGGCTTAATTGCAGAATTGCTAAAGAATATGAGAAAGTAATTGCCATGATATTAGTCGGTGGCTTTGATACCATGAAAATATTATTGCAGCGAATATAATTGATGGCTTAGAAGTGCCGTATATTGATCAAGAGTTTTATATTACAAAGTTAACAATATATGTGACCAAGATAATAGGTAGAAGAGATAGAGTATATCAATAGTTAGGACTCTAGCTATCCTAAATATACATAACAACCTGATTAGCTTTATCATGTTTTTAATTGTCTCAGTTTTTAAGCTTTCAGTAAAAAATCTTTAAGTTTATTTACTAAATTTAATAATAATAGAAGTTATCCACATTTATTAGTGTGTTTGAAGTCATTAGTATTCCATATGCATATCTTGGAATGTTTAGACTCATTAGAAATTAATCATTGTAGTTTTGCAAATACTAAACAAAGTCTCTGCTGTTAATTTCCATCTAATTAGATTATTATTTTTCTGACATGACAAAAAAACCTTTAGTGATAAAATTGTTAGTATCAATTGTACCCATTGTATAAAAAAATATATTCCTCTCACTTCTTATTTTTCTTGATCTTAGACTCTGTTTCACAGAGTTTTTTATTTTCAAAAATAATTTTGAAAGTTTAAAATTCAATATTTTGATAATTTTTCAAAAGTATTTTATGTATCATTTTAATAAAAATTAATAAAAAATAATTTTTTTAAAAGGTTTTTTTAAAAAAAGCATTTACGTGAAACATGATCTTTAACTTTTTAAAGCAATTATAAATTCATTTTCAAGAATTTAACTTTTTCTTTTTAAGAACCAAAAATATTTATGCCAAAATAACAAAAGCTAAGAATAGCAAAAAAAATGCATGGAAATTTTCGTTTCTGAAATTCTCTAGACCACCAAATAGAGATAAATAAGAAATCATAGCTCTTAGTTTTTCATTTCAATTAGCTACCCACAATCTCTCCTTCATTTCGCTGCCCACAATCTCTTAACACGATCAGATCTTGGCGCACAACCTTCGTTTTGTTGTCCATATTATCCTCTTGGATTTCCTCGACACCCACAACCAAATCCGTGTTGATTAAGAAAAACAAATTTGAAGAAAATTAAAAAGGAGACCACTTGAGGGGTGTGGAGCAATGTCAGCTCTTGACTTTTCCTCATCAATCACAACCAGATTTGGGTTGATGAATTTTTTTTCTTTGAAGAAAATAGAAAGGAGCCCACTTAATGGAGTGGGAAAAGTGGTGGGGAGCAGGGTCATAAAAGAAAGAGGAGCTATTATTAATGTTTTTGCTTCTTAATTCCTTCTTCCTAATTCTCTCTTTCTGAACAACCCTTTTTTGTACGGAAAGAGAGAGATAAAATACAAAGAGAAAAGAGGAGAGGGAGAGGAGAGGAGAGGAGAGTTACTAAACTACCCTTTTTTGGTCAATCTTAACGAAACCAAGTAACAATAAGGGGTTACTTTGATATTTCAGAAACTACAAGTACCGATTTGGCTTGGAATGAAACTTTGAAAGATACACTTGATATTAACCCTTAAAATTATTAGTCTTTTTTGGTTTTTTGGCTTATGTATTACAAGCCTCTGTTAATAGAGCATTGAAAAAAAAAAAATGAATATGTTCTGGAAAAAAAGCTTTCTCTGGTCTCATGTGATGCAAATCAAATTTTTTTCAAATCAAGTGTGATGCCTATGGTTCAAAAAGCTTTTTTCACCAAAAAAAAAAAAAAAAGAAAGTGATTCCTAGAATTATATTAGAGGAGTGTATTTAATCAAGACTTTAGAAGATTTTTATGAAGTTAAAAAATCTTGGTGTATTTAATATAAACTTTTAAAATTTTTATAAAGTCATGGAGTATTCAATCTAAACTTTTAAAAATTTTAAAAAAGTTTATAAAAGTTATAAAATATTCAATTAAAACTTTTTAACAGTT